>CAJNOP010003353.1:0-13342 GCA_905250075.1 Rotaria sp. Silwood1 | reverse complement strand
GCTGCGGCAGTGGCTGTGGGTGCCGATGCAATTTCCTGAGCCACATCAAGACTCACACCCACACCCACCCTTGGACAAGTCACTAACGGCTGTTTTGTCTCGAGTCACCCATCCGATAACAAACTGACTACGTGATTGACATACACTAAAGCCCTTGTGGCTAATATGTGGTTAGTCAGTATGTATGGGGAGCTTAAGTGACTAAGCGGGAGAACTCTGAGTCAGGCCGGCCTTCTGTCCAGAGCTACATTTAGTAAAAGAGGTAGGAAAAATATCGGGCTCTTGAAACTGTTCTCGGACAGCACCTTACACCGCGAGGTAGCCGAAAGGCGGGGTATTCTTCTTCTTCTTCTGTTCTTTTAATCATGTCGATGGAATGAGTGAAGTCGAAGTAGTATTATATTTTGATCGAATCGCTTTGAAAACAGCAACTAATTTTCGTGCATACCCATTACAAACATGATGATGACATCGTAAATGCTGTTTTAAATTATCAAGTCGAACTAAATTATGTGAACATGGTATATTTTTTAAATATTTTTGACGATATTCTGGTAAGTCCAGTCGTCCATTAATAAAAGGACGTGGGACTTTCCAAAGGTAATCAATTATTCTTTCATTTTCATCAAATAATTTTGTCGTCCTAGGATCGTGATTATCGGCAACAGCTTCTATCAAACGTTGAGCACAAACTTCTTTTAACTTATGCTTTCTGAAGAAATGATCATATAGCAGGAATCGACAATCTTTTTCATATTCACAAAATTCAATGGAATGATTTTGCTTGAGTAAGATCATATGCTGCATCAAATGTTAATGGACATTCATCAATAATCGTTCTACATGAATTTCGTTTACTTTTCTTTTGTTCTTCATTTACATGTTGAACTTGAAAGGAAAACTTAATGAATCTTTAAATATCATGCAGAATTTATTCCATAGAAAAACAAATCAAAAATATTTCAATTTAGAAATTCCTCTAATTTATGCGTAGAAAACTACTTTCAACAGAAAACTCCTATACTAGTTAATTATTTCGAAGAGAAAACTGTTCTTTTAGAACTTCATTTATTAAGAAGTTTGCTTTTCTACGTAATCTATATTGAATGTGCCATTTTTATTTTATTTACTGCTGGTATTTTTCTCATTTGACTATTTCTCGTTATTGGGCTTAGAGTAAAAGAAAATGGCGCTTTTTTCATAGACTACTTACTTTGTCCAGCACAGTTGCTTTTTTTTACGTTTGCTTATTTCTGGATTAAGGATCGTATGAAGATATCAAATAACTGAACTAGACCTAGGCATTTTTTATATTATCAGGAAACCTTAGAAAAAAGCTATTCTCATAGAAAACATCTTTAAAAAGGGTATTATTTGGAGATTTTAACTATCAAAAGTCCATTTATATGAAAAATAAGAATAATATTCGAAATTATCATGTCTAAATGTATTAGAAACTAGTTTTCATTGTAAATTTTTCTTTATTGAAATTTCATCCCTACTTCCTTCGACCATCTATTTCTAAAACTTTAACCTGTTATCCCTCTCCTACGGGATGCTGATTACGAACATTACGCTTATTTTTCATAAAAATCTATTTTTGATAGTCAAAATCTTGAAATACTATTTACTTTTATCATATTCTCTATGAGAATAGCTCTTTTCCTAAATATTAAGTTTCTTGCCAATATCAAAAATGTTCCAGATCAAATTCAGGGACTTCTTATCTTCATACGATCCTCAATCAAAACTTAGGCGAATCAAAAAAAAAATTATACGAGAGGACGGATGTAGACGCCAGTTCCTTTATTCGAGAAGCATGAATCTCATATTTCCTAATTTAAGTAACTAGAATCGCGGGCCCAAAGCTGCAAGAAAAAAACAAATAGAGCTACCCCAATTTGCAGAAAATCTCATTTTTCTGTAGTAATACAGAAGATAAACTGTTGAACTACATCCCAATTCGACCTGTCAACTCGAATATTTTCAAGACTTGATTTCGTATTTATATAGTAAAGCTATTTAGAATGTGGTTATTACTGTTTCTTTTTAACAACATTCAATAACAATAAAAATGTGAATCTATTCAATTCATTTTTGAACAAAGTACAAGGGGAGATGTTGATTTCGAAGTTATACGGTTATGTTTAATGAAATATTACACACGACATGGCAATATTTAATATATTTCAGCTAAAAAAAATTGACTCTATCTAGCCTTCTATATATAGTTATAATTAATTTTACCTTATCAAATTCCATTTTTTCACTAAAAGAATGAAAGATATATCAATCCATTTTGAATCTTTTCTAACAAAAAAGAAACTTCTTCTGCTATATCTAAACATTGAAAAAATCATATATTTTGAAGGCTTCTCTTCTTCTATGAGGGAACTATATGATCTGATCTACACCAGTTGATCTTATATTAGGCAAATAAAAACAAAACTCGCTAAGAGTAGAATAAAACTTAAAAGGAGTCGTGTTATGATCGTTCTAGTGTATTTTCGACCCATCGTTCAAGATTTATTCAAACAATAAAATAACCAAATATTTTGATCGGTAATTTCGCCCATTAATCCGTTTAATTACTTTTCGAATAATCTGAAATCTGCAGCAAAAACAAAATGTACATTCATCAAAATATGGCTGAAATAAAATTTACTTGGATATGCAATATTTCAGTAAATAGACGTTTTATTTTTAGCTGAAACTTTCAGGCTATTCCAAGGATCATATAACTCAAGTCTATGGACATTTGCAGATCGAAAATTTGGTAAAACAGACATAATTTGACTCATTAACTATAACTCTGTTAAACTCTTCTACTTTAACTAAATCCTTTTGGTGTCAATACAAGTTCAAAATGACGATTAATAAGTTCGGTTAACTCCCTCATTAGATATTGGTATTTAGGGTTGGGTCAAAACAAACATGAAATAGAAAAAAATAAGTTTTCTTATGAAGAACTAGTCATCAATGGCGATTGGTCTTTTACAATTCAGTTTAAATTCACTAAGAGAAAGGTTTCATTTTATCAATTGAATTCATGGTTTCCATATTACATTTGCGAACACAAGAACAATCTTTCGTTTCGAATAATGGAGATTCGATTTTCAACATGATGTCCTCTATAATAAAAAAAAGCAAAGCAATAAACCAGAAAAAAACGATTATCCAATTTAGTGTTTTTTTTTTACCTGAAGGACTTGATACTATTGCTTGATTAATTTGTTCGAAACTATTCTGTAATTCATCTATTGTATTATTAGATGCATTAAGAAGCCGTTTTGCTTATTCAATCAAGTTTTGCTCGCGTTTAATAATAAATAGTTTTTCTTAAACAATTAAGTTAAGTGTATTTATAACTGTATTTAATTCATTACGAAGACTATCTAATCGTTGTTTATTTTGTTTTCTTATTTCAACATGTTGAATCAAATGAGTTAAACACACAAGTTGTAAACAGCAATGACGTTGATATAATTCTTAAATTTCATCATCACACGTTATATCACTACATGGACCTTTTTCGGATATTTCTGAAAAATAAAAAAACAAACAAAGAATATTTAAGTTTTTTTCAGTATTCGTTAAGATAAGGTGATTATCACTAAAGACGAAATATTTGAAATAACTGACTGATTAACCAGCTTACGAATGCATAAATAGAATTATTTTATTGGTTCATATGAACGGAGAAGAGAAAAGGGAAAGGAATAAATAATAATCCAGTACATAATCTTGTCACATTCTTTGTTTTATCGAATAAAATAGTTCGACTACTAGACAGTGGATATCGATGGTTCGTCGTATGATTTCTTTAAAGAAATTTACTGATGAAAAAGCATTAGTAGAATTGAAAATATACTCGGAGATTTCTAATAGAAATATCATACTATTTGTTTTTCTTTTCTGAAAAACTTAATCGTATTGAGTTGAATAATACCTGACGAAAGAAAGAATTAAATTTTGTTCTACAACACTGAATGTTTGTAAGGGTTGTTTATGGTTTATGCTTTCATAGATTGATCGATGTAGCATAAAACAAAGAGTAGAGGAGAGAGAAGTGAAAAGATTAGGCAAGAATTGCTGATGCACCAAAGAAAGAAGATCACAAAAGAGCCAATGATGATACGAAGAGTGATGATTCACAGCAATGAATGGTGAATTCGTCATAATATTTAACTTTTGTTTTTTGTTTTTTTAAATAATTTTTCACATATCTGTCGAGAGTTAAGATTTGAAAGGAAAGTAGCAATATGTCAAATGTAAGAAATCTCGAAGTACAATAATGGAAAAAAAAAATTCAAAATATAAAAAATGTTGAATAAGAAATATAAGATTGTTGGGAAATTTTTTACCAATTTATTATATTTTCAATTCATATACATTGACCGAATTTGGAAACAGAAATAAAATAATGAATTTACTTTTTGCATTTTTTATGATAAAGAAAGTCAATTCTTTTAAATATACATCAGTATTAATTTCCGCATTATCGAGTTAAATTCAAAGTGTTTTAAGTTTATCTTACTTAAAGCAGACTTTTTCAATTTTGGTTTATTTGTAGATATATGTACATAGTGCGACTACGAGTTTAGGTATGAATGCATACAGAGAACTAGGTGTCAGTACGCCTGAAAGAAAAGAAAAGTATCCACGAACATCCAAACAAAAAGAAATTTAGTCTTTGTCAATTCGAGATGGAAGAGATCAACATGTCTTTTGAAAAATCGTAGTAAGAAGACAATGAAACTGTTTATTGAAAGTATCGAGCGCCTATTAACACTGAATGGCCATGAGGATGTATAGAGAAACAAAACACCATCCTCACTCTCAAGATATGTTTATTAATATTTGGAAGCAACACTTAAAAATAGATATTACCGAAGAAAAGTGAAAAGAGATGTAACAAATGAGATACATGACAAACTGAAAGATAGAGAGAAAGGTATTTTTCAGATTTTAAAAAGGAAATTGTAGCAGATACCATTGAAATGTTTTGAGTTCAGAAGAAAACAGAAACAGTTGTTTATGTTTGTAACATATAAGATGATACAATTGCCAATGCTATTTGTGTTTCCTTTTTTGCTCATAGAAAATAGATACACGTATTATAAAAGAGATATGATATAACTATCTCATATCAACATATGTTTTGATCGTATTCTATGACTACTTTCGGTGTATCGTTTACATATATGCAATAAAACTTACTTCTACTCTTATCAATATTCGTTGAAACTAGGAATGTCATATTCTCACTACTGTTACGAGTAGGTAGGAGGTGATTATTACTTGCTACTTACTAGTTACTGGTACAACTTAATATTAACTATTTGACGAATAGATCATACTTGCACGTATGCGTTAAATGATTTACACTTAGCTGAAGGCGGGCTATATACGTTCCATCATTGGTTGTTCTTACTGATATCTTTCGCGACTTTTTTTTCGAACAGAAATACCTCATTCTAAATAACTGAATTTCATAAAACTTGATCAAAGGTTTTGGGAGTCAGGGAATCAAAATTCGTAGTCAGTTTTTCACTAACAAAGAGGTTTTTCAAGAAAAAAAAAAGATTTTTCTTCAAGCAGCCAGGGCTAATACGGCTGTTTAGTGCCCTATCTATCACTTTGAATCGACCTATTTCTATTAGAATAAAGATTCGTTCCTAATCATTTTTTTCAGATTTATTTTTCGCAGGATGTGGGTGTGACTAGATGCAATATATTACATCCATGTCCAAGCACTTAATTATTGTTTAGTTGTTTTAAAACATGGTATAAATGCTCGAAAATTCTTTATATTACTTTCTAATTCTTTTTGGTTCAAATATGGATGAGTCGAAATGACTTGTCTTGTTCGGACAATTCAGTGGAAATAAAATGATTTGTTTAAAGATTTTAGATTAATTTAGAGCAGGATTGGCATTTTTCAAGTACTTAGAAAAATTTTTGCTCATAAAAAGTGTCATTTTCATTCAAATGTCGATATGTTTAGAAATATTCAAACTACAAATAGATATATTTGGTTGGGATTTTTCGCCTTTCGAGACAGAATATTGATTGTATAAAAGCAAAGACTTGAAGGACAAATCAAGTCATTCGTTTTAGAAAATTGATGTAGTTTATATAACACACGAAAACCTTTAATCAAATATGTAATTTTCTAGGAAAAAATTTCTCAGCTAGACCACGTTTAATTTGCAGTCATACTACTCTTTATGTGAAAAGTTACAGCAGATTTTTTTCAATGACTTGAGAAAATGATTTGTTCATCTATGAATAACTAAGCGTCATTCTGCTATTTCAATTGTTTAAACTCATCTAAATTGGTGATTAGATCGTAGTTTGCTGCCAAGTGTCAGATATTGTTGGACCATATACTCGAATCCATTTGCCATCTTCTTTTTTCCTCGCTTTTACGTCCCGTTGAGTAATCTGAACAACGAAATGAATAGATAAAATAGACTAGACTTGATAAATGTAAAAATGTTCTGGACTAGTCCGAACATAGTTGAAGGACATTTCATACTTGACGTAACAGGTAATGTGCATATCCGATCAGTCATATCGGACGTCTTCACTTATTTTTCGCTTACGTGGAACTTTATATATATATATTCATAACTGCTGACAACATGAAATCACTATTTTGATAAAATAATGCCTCCACCGTGTACCATTGAAACATGCAAACGTAAATCCCGAGCATTATGTCATTGTTGCAGCCAGAATCTTTGTCCTGATCATTTGAAAGAACATGATGATGTAATAAATTCTCAAGTAAATCCTCTTGTTGACGAAATTAATAATATTGATAATCAATTGTCGTCCTTAAATGTCGATGACGTTATTGATAAATGTCGTCAAAAATTGGATAAATGGCGTCATGATTGTCATAATGTAATCGATCGTTACTATGAAGAAAAAAGTCAAGAACTTCAACAACGTTGTGTTCAACTAGTTAGTCAAAAACGAAAAAAAATTCATCAATTAAAATTAAAAACAAACGAACTTATTCAAGAACAAGAAGTAACGCATGACGATATATCTTTATTGAAATCAACTATTAATAATATCAAACGTGACGTTAACCAATTTGAAGAGAATGGCATTTTAGTTGATACTCATCCTTTAATTATTAATCAATATTTAGTTTATATTGAAGAATTAACATCGAACAAACTCGATATATATACTCTTTCGTCTCCTTACCAATCAGTCGATTGTTCTAATGATGATTGGCAAGTACTGGCAAGCAATAAACATTTTTTACTATTAGGTCAATATCCAAATTTATGTTTGTTTAATAAAGAATTGACTCTTTTAAAACAATTTCCATGGGAATATGATCGCATTTCTGATATATGTTGGTCATCGACTATAAATAGTTTTATTATCATAACAAACAAAAATGGAGTTTTTCTAATTAACGAAAATCTAACATCAATTAAATCCATTCAAACAATCGAGAAAAGCCAGTGGATGTCTTGTACATGCTCAAATGCATCTCTATATCTAATCACGAATGAATCAACTTCTGATATTTTTCAATTCAATCTTTTATCGTCGTTTCATTTCATCAAACGATGGAAATCTCCTCAAACTTGTAACTACGACGAACTTATCTATACTATTGCTTACAACAATGAAACACTTGCTTTAATAATAAGAGAAAAAGACGATAAATCAAAGCGCATTGAACTTCGATCTTCATCAACACTCGATAAACTCTGGTCACTCTCATTTGATACAATGTATCGTCTTGGACGACGGTTATATCGTCTTTGTTCACTCAAATATGACGAATGGCTTGTTATCGATGATACTACTTCACATATTGTGCATGTTAGTAATGATGGAAAAATAAAGGCAAGACGTTCATACAAACCAACAGTTCATAATGCTGTTTTATTCGGTTCAAACATGTTGGCCATGAGAACAAAAACTTGTCTCAATTTCTATAGAATATAATAATAGAGCTGTGTTATTGTAAATTAAAATAGATAGATTTGTATTATTTATTCATGATTAATAAATATCTCGTCAAATCTTTGTATGAAACAAAATTTTCTATTCTATAGATCTTTTGAACAAAACAAATTATTTGTTTTTATTAATTTTTCAATAATTTCTCATATAGAGTATAAATCAAAACCAAAAATAACGTCCTCATTGAGAATGTGGGTATCGGAATTCGTGTATTTCATTTTTTACAAAAATATTAATTTTCTAGTTCTTTAGTAAAACTCAATTTCATTTTCATTAAAAATGACAATGATAACTGAAAATATGAACATCTCCGACACAATCAACAAATAATTTCAGTTGGATACCATGAAAAATATATTAAACAGTATGAATATACTATTCCACTAGATGGAATAGTCTTATTTGTTGACCATCTGTTTGTTCGATGGGATAGCATAACTATCGCATAAAAGTATGAAGTTTTGTTGTTATCAAAGAAAAATGTAGGCCAGTTGACAAAACTTCCAAAAGTACGGCCCGTTCGAAGACAAAAAGTTGATTACTATTATCTGCCACATATAATGTGTTATTCAAAACCTAAGATAATGTTTGATTGTGAGTTTAATAATCTTTGATTTGTGTTAAAACTGACATTACATCTACCAACTACTGTTGCATCGAAGCGTGATGCAAATGAATTGATTGTATCTATAAATAAAAATTTGAAAACGAGAAACATTTTAATATTTAATCGATGTGATTTTTGAATCTTAGACAAAAACTGTATTAGTTATGCATGTAGACCTCACTTGAGTTGTACGTTCTTTTCTGGATGCAAATAGAGAGTAGCTCTCATTTCTAATAAAAAATAATGAATGTGTAATCCTTGGTTTTCGTCATACAGTTTATGAGAAACTAGTTTGTATATATATATATGAGTAAATCATTATTTAAAACATTGTCGATCTTTTCAGGTATACTTTTTAGCCCATTTATGTAGAACAAGTTGACAAAAGAATCTTATGTGCTTCATTGACTCAAATATAAGGAAAAAGAATCTAGGAAAGCAAATGAATAGATTTTTGAAAGTTAGCTTTATGACAAAGCATATTTTGGTTTCTGCATTCTATCTTTGATTTTTCTTCTCGATCAGTGATGATGAAACTCTTCAAACACTCCAGATCATTACGAAGCTACTGCAATTACGTATAGAAAGAAATATTATTTCAGGTCACATTTGAATTTTTGGAAAGTTTCATACTTTTTATAAACACATTATGCAGTTTTAAGACTCCACAATTCACAGACAACCTCAATTATTATATTGAATTTTACCCACACACAATGCAGTATTTTACATGCAATATTTTGATAATTGTGTTGTTTGAAGTTAGTGATTATGTGAAATTTTGAATGTATACGCAAGTATTAATAAGAGTAAAGAGAATGTAAAACAAAAGATCGGCGTAATTAGTACTGTCCAGTTTGTTCTTGATACACAGAATCATTCGATAGCATAATATTCATGTTTCGATTTCTTTCCACTTACCTGGGTATGGGTGTGAGTGTGAATGAAGAGAAGAGTCACACCCACATCGTGTTCAAAAGAGCAACTATATGTTCTGATATAACTTGAAAAACTCTATCACTCTATACATACATATCATTTTTTGCCTTTATTTATTAGAGTAAAAAATGAAGTATATATCGAACACATTCATATCTAACCAAGGAAAAAATGTTGCACTTTTTTTTAATTTCCTATAGAAAGGAATTTCCACAAAAGTAATTTTATATTTTAATAAGGCTTGAAATTCTTTTGTTTTTTAACCATAATTCAAGTATCATGTATATGCTCTCTTCTATAAACTCAAAAAAAAATATTTTTATACCCTCTCTTTATTTTTTATTTCGAAGGTTCATGCTGATAGAGATTTTCAAGCGCTATCAGAGCATAGAATTATTTGCGAAGAAGGATGATGGTTATATTGATAATAAATGTCAAATACAAACTAAAGCCATTGAACGAGTTTGTTCTTTAGATTTTGTGCAACAACTTACAGACGTAATAGTCAATTTATTCTTTAGTAGAGCACCGTTAGCCAAAATATAAGTACATCAGATGATACAGCATATTAAGAGCTATCAGAATGTAATATTACTTTTCAGGACATTTGTTTGAATAGACAAAATAATTTGAAAACTTCAAAAGTGCAGAATTACCTGTGTTGAATGTACTTCAGTTTTTACTGTAATAAACAAATGCAAAACAAAATATATAGTTACTCTGTTTAAAAACTATTTCTATAATAATGATAAAGTTTATAGATTAATTGGAAAGATGATCACTAAATAAAGTGTATGTTTGAATCTGACGATGAGAATTCCTTACGTGTATTTGATTTATTTTGTAAAACTTATATATTTTTTCGAAGAAAATAGTGGTTGTAAGTTTTAAATCAAATTTTAGCGGCTTCATCTGCTCCTTATTGCAGACGTCTCTCCATTACACACCTTAGCAACAACTTTTAGGTATGATTACGTGTTATAGATTATGAAAAGTATTTGAGTTCCACATTTCAGCCATAAAGTGACTGAGCGGACAAGCTTTTTCGTCAAATAGATGCAAGTTAATATATAAATACATAGAGAGATAGAAAACGTCAAGCGCTTTCAAAGTATGCAATACATGCTTGTATAAAAGAGAAATTCTATTTGTGTATGTTATAACCAATAGAAATGAATTATACACACCACTGTGAAACAGAGAAAGCTTGTTTCTATTCGTTATACATTGAACAAAGAACACTTATCTGTGTTCATCTTTGTTCTATAATAAATCATATCAATCTTATCATAATTACATTTTTTCAATCCGAATTGATATATTTTTTTATTTGATCATTTATAGGATACATTTGAAGTTGAAGACAAAAAAAGATGAATCTTGAACGGTTGGTTAACGAAATTCTGCTCGATATGTTCGAATATCTAAAGAGCGTTCATTTACTTCAAGCTTTTTCTCATCTCAATACTCGCTTTAATGATCTTCTCATTATACATTTTCGAACTCATGGTCTTGATTTTCGATCAATATCTAAACACAATTTTGATGCTGTCTGCCAACAAAATCTTTCTTTGATTGCTGATCATATTACTGGTCTACGTCTTTCGGACGACGATGATACACCACAGCAAATTAATCTATTTCTATCTGATTCTTTAACTCTTCGTCAATTTATTCAATTAAAATCACTATCACTCTACCATATTTCTTCATATGAAATCATCAAAAAAGTCGTCGTACAATTTTCTCATCTTGCTCTTCTCGCTCATTTCAATTTGATCAATTGTCATTTAAAATTTCACAGAAAAACACTACGCGATATTTTGAATCATATTTGGCATTTACCCAAACTCATACACTGTCATCTCGACTTGCATTTTCAACACAAATCTGATTTTTGTATTCCAACGATTCGATCGAAATCGATTGAAGATTTATGTATTGAAGATGTTTCGTTGGATTCAGTTCAATTAATTCGATTATTTCGATGCACACCAAATCTTCGACATTTAAATGCTCAAATCAATAAACTATCGAACGATACGCAACTTCCATCTATTATCGAATCAATATCGTCAGTAAAATTTGTCGTCGATCATCTAACTCATGGAACGATTAATCTACTAAAGAATATGCCTAATTTAACTGATTTAACTCTTGAAACTGGAAAGCATCATATGAACGGTCATAAATGGAAAGAATTTATTGTTGATTATTTACCGAAATTGAAAAAATTTCGATTTCTTATGTTATTTTTTGTTAATAATGAAGAAGAATTGAACGAAATTCTCGATTCTTATCGAACTCCATTTTGGCTTATTGATCATCAATGGTTTGTTCGATGTCATTGGGAATTAAAAAATAACAAGATTCTAGTTTATTTTTATACTTTACCATATTCTTTCTCTTCTTACACTTACTTTTTAAAAAATTCCAATATTTGCACAAAATCAACATGTCCTCATGAAGATGACTATTGCTCTTATAATCATGTAACCACATTAATGCAGCCTTGTTCGATACCAAATGATTTGTTTGTATCTCGTATTCGTTTTCACAACATTCGTCATCTTGAAGTGAGTTTTCCTCTCGCTGATCAATTTTTGTCCGTTATTCCACAACTCGATCAATTGACTTCTCTCGAAATAGCAAGTGATTCCGGAATTGTTGCCAATATTGCTCTATCTCAATTGCAAAATCTTATTAATCGTGCACCTCGTCTTTACTTGTTGACTATTGGTCACTGGGATTCATCGATTATTCAACACTTACCATTGAATCTTACCAGTAGTTCGATTCGGCGACTTGATTTGCAAAGTTATCATTATCTAAAACGTGATCGTTGTTTCAACCGTGAACAATGTACAACATTTCTTCGTTCACCACTGGCAAAACAGTTAGAAGTTCTACAAATTGTCGTCGATAATCGATCGAGTATAGATGATTTAATTAATGGAATGACTAATCTTCGAGCGTTAAAGGTGGTACTTCAACATGGTCGATGGGATAATCATTTTCCTAGGGAAGAAGAATTTATTACATGGATGACATCTAATTATTCACGTACATTCACAGAGAACTTAACTGGTACCGAAATTATCCGTTTGTGGGTTCGGTAATAAGTAAGGAAAATGTTGATTGTTTGTAGACTAACTGAAATTCAAAATTTTGTTTCATTTATCTTTGTGTTTATTAGAAATAAAACTTGAAAAAAAACCTCAATGCTCATGTAAAATTAGAATTATAGATGAAATTTTCATCAGAATCTTATACACACAATAAAATGCAACTGTATGTTGTATAGAAGAATATTTTTGAATTACTATTCAAAACTTAGTTTGTTTATAGGATATTCCATTATAATAATAATATAGAGAAAATCATTTGTGCAACTGTAGATACAAGAGATTTCAAGAGTCTGATTTGAAAAGTAACTTCATATAACTTGGCTTTTATCAAATTTAATCAACTATTTTTTTTTTCAAAACATACATATCAGTGTGAAGTTTTTTTCAGAAGAACAATCGCCACAAAATTTCATTCCTTAATATCAACTGAAAGTTTTCTATTGAATTAAAATAGAAGCATCGTTAATTATAAATTTATTAACGATTACTCTCTATCATCAAAGAGGGATAAGTTACGAACTTACTTTCTAGTATAACAGAAAATTTTTTTAAATCATAGAAAAAATGTCTCTATGCTAATTAAGAATTTTCAAAAAACAATCAAAAAAAAAGGCAATTAAACTTCCATTTGGTGTTAGTAAAAATTCACTGGTATTTCTAGAATATA
>CAJNOP010003352.1:410-13345 GCA_905250075.1 Rotaria sp. Silwood1 | reverse complement strand
GTGTCGGTTAAGTGATGAGTCGGCCAAGTGATTGTCGGCCAAGTGAACGCGACCCCTTAAGATATCTAAAAAAAATAAACAAATAAAAATATGTTTTACTATATTGTTAGTTAAAAATAGATTAGAGACGGAAAGAATGAAAATACAGAAAGTCCCAGTTGTGATACTTTTTAAATGAAAATTATTATAAACAAAAATGGATATTTTTTTTTTATCATAATGCTGTTATATATATATACATATTAAAAATCTACTTAGTGTTTCGATTTCCGTTTTCATAGTGATCAAGACTGAGTTTTAGAGCTGGTAAAGTTGTTTATGGCGAATTTTTTTATATAAAAGATTGTAATCTACATCTAGATTCTTATTATTTTATTGGGACAAAACCAATAAACTTTTCGTTCATTTTCATTTATAAACTGAATAGAATATTTTCACTACTAATAATGTGGATTTGATAAATTCAGATGTTTTTGATGACTTTTATAAATTTTCGAATAAGTTCTTCAATAAAAATATACATTTTTTTCGTTCGAAATCGATGTCAAAATTCTTTCGATCGAATAATTTTTTCACTGTTTTTCTGTTTTTAATATGAAATACTTCTTAGTGTAATATCCTAATAAACATAAGTTAGTTTAAGAGCAAGACAGAGAAATAAGAATTAGAAGCTTTACAAAAATTTTATTGACATTAGAATTGAAATCAATCAAAAATTTCGACAAATAAAGAAAATGAGACGAAAAATAAACTAAAGCGGATCAAACATAGAAGAAAAGAAAAGTAATCGAAACTTGACGGACATCGGGTGTTCAAAAGAATTCGAATAGAATCAGGATAATAAAAAAAAGTAATATTATAGATTCTTAGTTAATATTATCCATTTATTTTTAATCAAAAAACACCTGAAATTGAATATGATTTTAAGTAACAGTTAATATTTGAAGGTAGAACATTTTAAATATTATATTCACTCTTAATCTATTAACGAAAGAATAACCATTAAGCATAGAGAATATTTCTTCAGTAAACATATTTTGCATATTCCAAAGTGTATTCAGTAAATTAATGTAAAGATACAATTAGAGTTCGCACCAAGAGAGAAACAGCAAGCTTAAAGTAGAAAATTATGCCAAAATCCATAAAAGTTGACTCTTCAAAATAGATTAAATTATCACTCAAGTAAACCAATATCAGAATAAGTAGCTTAAACGAATATCAAGTGATTTGAAATTGAAAAATACTTCAATCTAAACAACATCAAGTAGCTCAAGGGAATTCCAAATACAAAAGTTTCCTATTTTCCCCATTGGTTTACACTCGTGTGAGTATGTTTTAGTTATCATGATACTATAAGTTATTTTTTATGTTACTGACGAAATTCTTATCAAGTGACCTAAGTATTAATATTAAAGATCTATACTTAACAAATCAACTTCAAATCAATACGTTATACTTTAAATATGTTCAGTTGAAATCTTTAGTAAATTCACTCGCTATATGGGGAGTTTTAGCAAAGATAATTTAAACGAAAAGATCCATACAAACTCTTTGTCATAGAAATGACACTTATTTCAAGTAATTAATAAAAAACATATTTAAATATTTCTTATAAAAATTTGAATTTCTGCAAAAAAAAAGAACAGAAGAAAAATGAATCATGAAAATAGATACAAATAAACATACATTATTTTATATATAAATAAATCAAAGCTCTTCAATTATTTAACTAATTATGTTCGAATAATCAGTAGTTTATATCAACTATACAAATGACAAATCTCTAACAAAAAAAAATAAATAAAACAACTTGAAGATTTTTTTTTATCTTCGAGATAAATAAAACAAGTCTAAAACTTAAAATAATTATAGAGAAAATGTTAGAATACAATTTGAATAAATTAAAATTAAGAATATATAGAAGAAGAAAAGTATCTTTAAGAATTTTATTAAAAATAATATTTGTAAAACTTTAAAAATTTGTTTACTATTAGTTGTAAAGATATGACTTCAGTCACATTCTGTATAATGATGAAAGGAGAAATAAAATAGTTGATATCATTACAGAATTATTTAATAAATCAGTGAGTTCACTCTATTTTGAAATAGATAAGAATTTTTTAGGTTGAATAGTTCATAAATATAATAAATTTTATTTACCTGTCAATAATAAACTTCTTTAGTCATCAAAGAAAAACAAAAATAATTGAAATGATGAAGATAAATTTTTGAATTTTTTCCTTGATTTTATTTTTTACGAAGGATAAATATATGAAAAACCAAATAAATAATCTTGCCAAACAGATTCGAGTTATTTATTTTGTAAAACTTGTCTTCGATCTTTTTAACTTTTCGATGTAAGGTAAATTAAATCATCAAGAAAATGTAATTTAATATAATATAATGAATATTTTAAGCACCATTCCAAAGTAATTTTGATATATATTATTTGTATGTGTTAAAAAATTCACGTATTTCTCAATTTTTTATTCATCTCTTATTTGTAAACGCCATTTTTTCAACTGATCAACTTCCTTTCTGCTTCAATTACAACTTAATATGTAAAAATAAAATGGAATATATTTGATTAATATTAGATTTATCTTCGAAGCAAGTAAAATAATTTGTAATTGTAAAATCATTTCGATGAAATAAAACCAAATTAGTCAATAGTGAAAGTAAATTATTTATTTCCATGGCATCGGATTTTTGTTGTGGGTGTGTGTGTAGCTATTCTCTTAACCTACACTCACACCCACAAATTTTAAGTCTCCATAATCGAATAGTTAATTGACATTGCCTTCTAGTTCTTACAATCATCGATTCAAGTTCATCACGAGGCTGCTCTATTATAGTGTAATCTTTTTGGGACTTTACAATTGTAGGAGTTCTGTCCTTCAGTTTTCTCGTGAGCACGAATGGGAAATAAATCAAAGTATACCTACACGTAGTACTCTTTGTGGGCTATCCAACCATGCTTGAAACTACTACAAATCAAAGAATCTCACGGCCGCAGGACTGAAAATATGAGACCAGGTTTTTTTTCAAACCACTGTATATCTATGCAATGCTAAAAACTACCTGATGATGACCCTTGATAAAGGTCGAAATCCGGATCGTAGTTTTTTTTAAACATAATACACACCCACACGCACACGCACACCCGATCATGGTGTCTCAAACTCACACCCTCAGCCTGTTTGATGCATCAAAATCGGGTGCAGATAGTCATTTCCTTTATTCACATTGACTAAACAATTCAAGTGGCTTTCTGATTTCTATTAAAGTTACTTGAACAGAGAATGAAAAGTTCTGAATGTTACTTCGGTCACAAATCTAGGCCTGAAAATGTAGACCTGCTTTAGACAATAGAGCACTGACTATTCACCCCGATATCAGTCGTTCCGACAAAGTACGTGCTGCAGGAGATAAAGCAGACAGATTGACATATTATCGGGCCCATGCCGAACGGCGTGTTTACCGCTGGACCTTCCTGTTGATACTTGCATTTTCCATGGATGCAACACCAACAGTCGATGATAGTTAGACCTTTTCGACATTCGCACCAACTGCTGCATTGTGGCTGGTTAGCATTGCACGCGCATGTACCTTCGTTGACCATAGCGTTAAGTGCAACGCCGATTATCTCAGATACGAGGTCAATGGCGTTAAAATGTAATACGACAACAGGCGAACGTATAGCTGATACCATATAGTTGAAGACACTTACAATCATTTGAGTAGCGATTTGCGTCTCTTTGCTAGCTTCATTTTGTGTTATGCATGGTCCGTCAGCATTCAAAAGTGCACTTTCTGCTGCTGGGATAATTTTCGCTTGAAGAAAAGAGAAAACAAGGTTTCATGAGAATTTTGCTAAAACATTGGAAGTTCTGGCAAGAACTTACTGATGAAACAAGACAAAGCTCCCCACGCAGCGTCCTTCCAGTTAAAAAATCGTTTCCCAGTTCGTGCTGCACTTGCTCCTGCTGCAAACACCTGTGGAACGCACTGACTTAAAATGTTACGAAGGTATGGCCCAAAGAGGCCGCCGAACGAGGTGTCTCCTCGCCGATTTCGCCTTGTCGTCACAGTCAAGTTCGTAGGAATCATGGAAGCTAGCCGTGCTGTTATCGACTCCATACAGGAGACAGTTTTCTCTTCGGCGGTTTTCTGCTGGTCGCCCACGAATATTGGATCGGTATAATTTCGACGTCTCGAAGCCTCATCCCGTTTAAGTGACTGCATCGAATCGATCATTAACCGAAGGACTTCGTGCCGTTTGAATTCGTCGATCACTACGTCGGTTACGGCGGAACAGTCGTAATCCAAAAACTGGTCAAGAGGAATCACTTTTTCGGGCGCAACCGCTGGCCATTCGTAAAATGACACCGCATTGGAACTCCAACTGCTGTTTTTCTGTTTGTTCTTCTGTTGGTTTTTCATTCCGAAATAAAGACCAATTTTTAGCCCTACGACAATGATGATGACAACACCGACGACGATTCCTAACATTGTGAAGAACTTGCACTTTGATATGCCACAACAGAAAACTGCCTTCGATGCATCTTTTGACTCGTCCTCTCTAGCATCTTGCGGTTCTTGCCGGCGTCGGTTGTTTTTAGTCATCGCCTTTCTGGAGCTGAAAATTATACAACCAGTTGTTTCTTCAAAGGAAAAAAAAAGAAGAATATGTAATTTTCTGTACAATACGAAATTTTACTTCCTTTGCCTTTCGATGAACAAGCAGATAAGAAAAGATATGCTTCAACTTGAAATCGAATCCATCATCAGGACTGGTTAATATAACCAGTTCTCTAACCATTAAGCTATCGAAGCACAGCTTATACATATTTTTTTCTTTCTGAATGATATTTAATCATTGAAAGGATTTTTACGTCAACACGATGTGTATGACGCACTTGGATATAGCAAAGCTATTTGAAACCAAGTAAACATACTGGTAAATAATTCTCCTCTTATCAAGGGTAAATAAGATTATTCAAAGGAAAGAAAGAAGTATACGTAATCTATCTATGTATATAAAGATGAAAGTTTGGTTGGCTGTCTGTTCGCTATGCATTTCTACAGTATACGTTCGATTTCCAAGAAATTTTCCAGAAATATTGTTCCCATCTAAGAGCAGGTCAACGGATAGTTTTTGCCGAAGAAACCTGTAACCTACACTCAGCAAAACCAGTAACTACCCAACAGACCAATCCGATTGCAATGTTTTCAAAATACTGAAAAAGCACTTTTCAATAATTCTGACAACAACAAGCTGGAGTAAAAAGTGGTTCTCGAAGGCGCTGAGCCTGAATCAAACATCGCTTCGCCCTATAACCATATTGACTACTGAAGAAATTTCATTGGTTCGTCGAAAAAACAGTGAGAGGAGAGCAAAAAAGAACAAGTTAACGCTCATTAAAACGATTCCCTTGACCTTCGACCAGGGGTATCAGCGTGCCCCGTTCCCGGGAATGGGGAACGCAAGATACACTTTGAACTTTTAATAGAAGCTTAACAAGATCACAGAAGGAAAAGCAATTTCATAAAAATCATGGATTTTTACCTAATTTGGTCAAAATTAATCGAGGTTAAATAATCTAAGTCTACAATCAGTTTCCGAGGACTGAGTTTGATCTTTTTTGTCAAGAAACGGCCAGTTTTGAAAAATAATAATTTTTTGAAAATTTCATTAATTGTAATCGAAGTCGAAGAATTTGAAGCGGCAATCAGTTTCCAGGTTCACCAATCCGATATCGGATGCGATTGGATCCCGTGGAATCCGACCAGCCGACAAAATCTTACAGGATTCTGTGTAACGGAATCGCTAACGGATCCGACAGTCGGATCCTATTGGAATTTCGATCATATCCGAGTGTGGGAACCGATAGGCATTCCGACCGTCGGATCCCTATAGGATTTCTTATCTATCCTTATATATAATGTCCAGTGTGTGTGTCTGTGCCGGGTTAAAGGTTAATGGTGAAATAGGGCTATAAGGGGAAAGTGCCAAGGGCTATTATATGGAAGTATCCATAGATCCTAAAGGGCTATTATATGGAGGTACCCATAAGTCCTCATGGGGTATTCTATGGAGGTATCTATAGGTCCTCATAGGCTATCATATGGAAGTACCCAAGGTCCTTATAGACAATCCTATGAAGGTATCCATAGGTCCCATGAGTTATTGCATCGAGGTACCATAGGTTCTCATAGGCTATCCTATGAAGGTACCCATAAGTCCTCATAGGCTATCCTATAGAGGTACTCATAGATCTTCAAGGGCTATTATATGGAGGTACTCATAGGCCCTCATGAGGTATCCTATGAAGGTATCCATAGGTCCTCATAGACTATCTTATGAAGATACCCATAGATCCTCATGGGCTATCCTATATAGGTACTCATAGGTCCTCAAGGGCTATTACCTGGAGGTACCAAGAGGTGCTCAAGGGTTGTTGTATAGAGGTACCCATAGGTCTTCATTGGCTATTATATGCAGGTACCCATAGGTGCTCAAGGGCTATTAGATGGAAGTATCTATAGGTTCTCAAAGGCTATTATATGAGGGCACCCATGGATCCTCAAGGGCCGTCCTATAGGGTACCCATAGACTCTGAAGGGTTTAAGACAATAAACGGATAAGGCTACAAGAGGTACAAAAGATATAGAGCTATACGAGCATAAGACTACATGGACTATAAGAATATGTACGATATAAGAGTACGAGGCCGTAAGGCTTCGATCTATATAGATAATATCGCGTATCTGTATGTCTGTTATGGAATAAAAAGTTAAACGTCTGAAGTCATACGCTAAAGGAGAAACCAGTCGTGCAGTATCCACAGGTTCTCGCTAGTATCTTTAAAATCCTTGGTCAACTACGAGTGCTCTGGAAAGATCTGTTGTCCGAACTCTATTAGCATTTAGTCGTCAAGTTTTATGGGCTTCTGCTGTTGAAATTCAATGTAATTCTTGCGACGCTTCGAGCAGATATTGTCACGAAATAGTTATTTTCCACACGTCATGTCATGCTCTGATAGAAGGATTCATTCATTAAACTTGTGTATTACAAAAATTAATAATCTAATAAAAACTGTACGGTCGTTTTCGAAATTAATATTCATAGTTTATTTAAATCATTTACAAAGGATGTTATAATTAAACTAGCTATATCATAAAAACATTGCGTACCTGAGACAATCATCAGACCATTTTTGAATTATCAAGAAAGGAGAGCAAATTTGAAATAAGTTTTCCCTGGTTTAACAACAAACCATAATATGATAACAGGACAGTCTTGCTCTGTGACAGTTTCTTTTTTTCCGATTAAATTCTAGTGCCATTAGGCATAATCCTATATTAAAATATGATAGCGTCCTACTAAGTGCATAAGTTCCGAATAGATCTAATCATATTTCAGAAATACTTTATATTATTCTATGTGTAAATGTCCAAAGAGAGAGTTCTCCTTCCATTCACATTTCACCGAAAATTGTAGAATTTCATTTTGACGTCTTCGAACAATGACTAGTGATCTCGGAGTAGTAAATTTTACAAGTAGCGTTCGTCGGTTCGACTCACTTGACCCTCGACTGTATAAAATAGAAGTATATTCCGCATGTGACATAATGAAACATTTGATCTACCAGCTTTATCATAATAACGACCCTCCCTGCAGTCGGGGGAATATCAATATTTTCTCAAAAAACTCTTTCCTTAACCCAAACAACTTAATTCAAAATTTTTAAATTTTGACTTCGGATTCGGATTCCCCGACCCCGATTTCCTTTTGCCAACCTTTATAAGATATCGCCATTTCTTCACAAAATCCCTACCTTGAACAAAAAAGTTCAATACAAAATTTCGAAAATCTCACTTCAGATTCCAATTCTTCTACCCCGCTTCCTTTTCGTCCACCTTTATGAGATTTCGTTATTTTCACCAAAAATCCCCTCCATCGAAGAAAAACAATCAATTAAAAACTATTACAATCTGACTTCAGCATCGCAGTAAAGGGTGTGGGTGTGGATGTCGGTGTAGCTATTCTCTTAACCTACACCCACCCTCTGTAAGCGATCTTCTGAGTGTTTTCATGGCGATAATGACTTGATATAAATATGACGATGAGAATTAGCGTGATTGTACATGTATATTTGTCAAAAGGATAAAATACTCACGCATGATACAAATGGTGTCTATTAGCGAAAAAGAACGATTGAGAAAGTGCATTCCTCGTTTTCTGTGTTACCTTTCGATTTTCATGATTATTTTTTGATAGAACTGTGCCTCGATACATGCTGTTGATATACTCCAAATATGAGGCCATTTGCTTCAGTATTTGAGTTTCTAGACCTGTGACAATATCTCTAGCGTCAGGCAAGTATCTTTTCTGTTTAATAAGTGATATGAGGCTCAAAATTTCAGAGCATGTTGCATGTCTA
The DNA here is from genome assembly GCA_905250075.1 of Rotaria sp. Silwood1. Classification (NCBI taxonomy): domain Eukaryota; kingdom Metazoa; phylum Rotifera; class Eurotatoria; order Philodinida; family Philodinidae; genus Rotaria; species Rotaria sp. Silwood1. Next base: position 4,898 of record CAJNOP010003352.1, on the reverse strand, counting down.
CTGGGTATCCTATGCTATAAATTTGGAGTCTATAAGATGATTCGAAACTGAATTGTGAGGAACAAATTGCTGACTGACGGTTTTTGCTATCGCGCTTCACTTTGCCAAAATGAGTCTAGTCTCATAAAGACTTGACGAGTATTGATGAAATTTTTATCAGAGATAGCCAATATATATGGCTTTAAAATGGCGAAAGTCCAAGTTCAAAGAACTTTGTTCTTGCCAAGTTTTAGAGTCTACACTGATCATGGACCGGTTAGCTAATAACTCTCTTGTTACTCATTCTTTTGTGTTGTGGGTTCCATTGCTGATCCACATTTATCGAGTAGCACATAAACTGTAGTTTTCAGTATGACAGCTCATATAATAGTTGTGATTGGAGGGGAGTCGTTACTTTTGGCCAGCAGTGTATATAATTCACTGAGACTTTGAATATATCTGGATAATAGACTGAATCAGATGCAACGCTAGAAGCTTGAAGTCAATCTCAAAACGAAATATGAGCTGAAATGAACGGGACGAGTTGTCATTCGTGTGACTAACTATTGTTGTAAGAAGAAAGAAACATTGCAACTATTCATTATGATCGGCAAAATATTGCTGTGCTATTAAACAAACTCACCTCGTAGAAGTATGTGTCGTTGTCTGAGACAAAATTCAAAATGGCTTCAATAGTTATAGTACAGAATAAACAAACATTATTTTTCTCTCTTCTCATTTTATCGCTCTCACATTATTTTTGTTACTTTCTCTCTCACTCTTTCAATGTCGACAAAAATCAATGTTCTCTCGAAAAACAGAGAATGGGTTTCGGTGTAGGTTTGGTTATGGGTGTAGGTATGGATGTGAGTGTGAATGTGAATGTGAATGTTTAATTCTTTCATACCGTCGCCCACACCCCTACCGAACGAAAAGTATTTCACCTGGTGGTCGAATAATTTTGGTAGCCACTGTCCATAAATCAATACTAAGTATTTTTATTTTTTTATATATTTTATTTCGTCGATTGTAGAAAGGGTGATACGAAATAAAATGCGTTTGTTTGTTTGCTTACTTACTTGATTGCTCGGGGTCAAAAAACATTCAACCGTTCACACATGGAACTGGCCTATGTTTATAGTTCTCAGTGATGATTACCGACAGAGCATACAGAACACACACCGAGACCAATCACAAATCTCCATTATCGGGTACACAGCCAATCAGATCTCGAGGCATCTAAATCGAGCCCAAAACACGTTTTTCACGCTGCGGTTTCAACCAATCAGATTTTCAGGTCATGAAATCGACCCCAAATCACGTTTTTGAGGGTGGGCTTCCAGCCAACCAGATTATGTTGCCCACAAATATAGCCAAAACGTGTTTTCAACGTAGGGTTTCAGTGGTCTGTGTGTATGATGGTACAAGAACACGTAAAAATACTTTTTCGTCTTATGAAATGATGAATAGCAGCAGTTAGCTGCGAGTGTCGTCTTGAAGGGGCGCCGAAGAGCAGTTAACTGCTGCGCTCGAGTTCGCCTGCCGACTTCAATGAACGAAGTACTTTGTCAGTACTATGAAACAGAGACGCATGATTATTTTTCCGCCGGTGCAAGACGTGTTGTGTATTACGCTCTAAGATACTCGAGTCGAACAATGAGATACGAAGGGTGTTGGTGTGGGTGTAGGTGTAGGTTAAGAGAATAGCTACACTTATACCCACACCCAACAGAAAGTATTCATCACTTAGAAAAATTCATTCTTTTAATGCTTCTCTAGAAAATGTAAAAGAAAGTGATCTTATTTCGATAGAATGCTATCTGTGCCGTTCCGAAATAGAACGAGCTATGATGGATTGTATTGGTTTAAGAATGGTTCGAAATGCTTTCCCTTCAAATAGAGAATATTTTCTCAATACAAAAGAAATCATTCCGTCTTATTGTGGAACGTTAAAGAACGAGTTTCTTCAGACTGATAGTGTTTCTTCTTGAAGATGAACGCATATTCATTATCAAAAGAAAGGCTTTCTTTACGTAGGAAAAAGGTTTCCACATTTTTATGAAACCATTCTGTTCCGGTTTTGTGGAACTCAAGTTCTTTTTCGAAGAAAATAGTGAGTGTAGGTTTTTAGTCGGGGTTTCGCGGCCCCCCCCCCCCCCCCCCCCCCCCCCCCATTACAGACACAGCAACAGAGAAAGGGAACATTACAGACATAGTCCCGATTGCAGACAGTTCATAATTACAGACCTCAGCAACCACACAGAAAATTTTATATTCCCTAGACTGAAAGGCTAGGGTCTAGAAACCGTAATTCACGTGTGTCTGTATGTCCGTCTGTCTGTAACAAGGGATTGGCACAAATGACCATTTTTCTGACACAAATGGCCATTTCTATGGCACAAACGACCATTTTTATAGCACAAATGACCATTTCTGTGGCACAAATTATCATTTTTATGGCACAAACGACCATTTTTATGGCAAAAATGACCATTTCTGTGGCACAAATGATCGTTTTTATGGCATAAAGGACCATTTTTATGGTACAAATGCTCATTTGTATGGCACAACTGACCATTTTTATGGCATAAATGACCATTTTCACGGTGCAAAGTACCATAAGTCGTGGTACAAGTGACCATCTCCATGGTATAAAGTACTATAAGTTATGGTACAAGTGACCGTTTTCATGGTACGAGTGACTATTTCTATGGTACAAAGTATCACGGTTGTGGTACAAGTGACCGTTATCACGATACAAAGTACCATAAATCGTGGTAGAAGTGACTATTTTTATAGCACTTTGTATTATGAGTCGTGGTACAAGTGACCATTGCATGGTACGAAGCACCATATTCGTACTACAGACTGCTATTCATTTGACACAATCAGCGATTTTCATTATACAAATGATCATTTTTGTGGCTCAACTGAATGTTTTCAGGGCACAATCAAGCACTTCTATGCAATAGTTGACCATTCCTATGACTCAAATGAGCATGTCTGTCTCATAAATATCCATATCCGTATCAGAAATGGCCAGTACTATGACATAAATCACTATTGTTTTTTGTTATAATCAACGAAGACGTATGCTTTATCATATATATTAGCATCTTTCAATATTTTATGCCAATTGTTTAAATATATCTATAGTATGTAATATCGAACATGTTACAAATGTTAATAGTTTGTCCTAAACTCAGCATTGTACACAATTCATTTTTATTAAAAAATATAAAGACATCCCTGTCATCATTCCGTCAGTCTAGGGCCCAGTGAATCAACATTCAGTGTTGATGAACGTTACTTGTTCTATATAATACATCTCGGATTTGATAAATACTCAAAAAAATCTGATTTCCAGTTTAAAAATAAGACATCAGGATAATAAATTTCAAAGCTATACGTGAGTTTCACATTTCAGTTCCTTTGGAGCTGCGCTGATAAGCTTTTTTTTTCTAAAAGTTTGTTAATGAACATAAAAATTCGAATTTGATACCAATAAAAAGTAAAGAAAGAATAAAATGATCACTATCTGATGAACAATTCTCAGCAAATCATCTATCAGCTATTACTTAACAAGCTTAAAAAATAAACAATAATTTAATGTTCAAGTTAATTTGAATCTTTTTTTATTTTAGATAAATAAAATTTATTTGTTGATTATATAAATGATAAAAATTGAAGAATTAATTTTACTGAAATATGGAAAAGAGTATTTGTCAAGAATATCGACGTGTTAAGGTTTGACTGTGTGTGATCACTTCTCCGTATCGGTATTCACACGCACACACACAACCCACCCTCAAGATTTTACTGCATTTATAATCATGAAAATGATAAATACCTTTTTTTTTATTGAATTGTTCAAATGATGAATTATATAAACGAAATAGAAAAATTTCAGAATATGAACGTCTTAATCAAATTTCTTGATCTGTTAAGAGATGATTGGATGTTTGGAACAGAGATGCTCATGTGATATTTTTCAGCACCCTATGGGGACCATGGGTTCCCCATGCGCAGGGTTCCCCACAAGCCAATTTTTATAAAACCACTTTCCCCATCTATGGGGAGTCTGGGTTTTTGAACTTCAGCTCATCCCCGACCATGGGCGCTCTTCGCCCCACCCATAGGGTGAACAGAAAAGATAACTCATTCAAATGATATATGACAGAATTTCTTGATCTGTTTTCTGTGACTTTTTAAATTGGCTTTTTTAAGAACAAATCTATTTAGTAAGTTGTTTATAGTGAAATTTCAATTATCAAGTGTAGATTCAAATCACTAATCGAAAATCTACAGACTGCAGACGTTTGACACCAATAATTTGTATTCTAGTGGCGCCTCTGATATGATTTTCTAGCAATTTCTATAATAAAAAAGATAACTTTTCTGCTTTTCCATTTTTTCCATAAAAAACCATTTTACTGACAGTTAGAAAATTGGATAAAAATACTTCAGTAATCAATATTAAAAAAACATATAATATACAATTCGATGCAT
>CAJNOP010003350.1:0-13346 GCA_905250075.1 Rotaria sp. Silwood1 | reverse complement strand
ATATTATTCTTTTTCTATTCAATATTCTTTGACTCCACACTATTTATCTATTCCGAAAACAATGAATTTTTTTTCTCAAAATTGTTCTATATTTACAAATAAATCCATAATTATGAAATAAAATAATGTTATTTTATTTATATTTATATTTATATTTATAAACATACAAATTATTTATTAATACAAATCTAATTATTATTAATACTTTTATTAAATTTTGTTCTTATTCGACTGCATTTCTTATTCAGTATTTCTTTATATTGATGACTTGTACGAAATTTTGCATATCTTGCACCATATAAGTCAAACAAATGTTTATCAATGGCAGCTACTCTTACTGGATCAAATGCTTTTGTACCACGAACACAGCCGTCAACCGATGAAACTTTTAATTCTTCTTCTGTAAATAATGTTGAATAAAGATGGGCCAAAAGATGACGGAAGCCAGTTTCTTTGTTTAATAATTCTTGGTTGGTTGCCAATTGTTGTCTATCATGTTTATCTTTCATAACGTGAAATGTTGTTTGTGTATTAGGATCAGTGAGAACTACTTGAGCTTTCTAAAAACAATGTTTCACATAAAACATATAAAACACTGCTAAAAATAGCTTTTTATAGTCTATACTTACATTTGACGCTTTAACTGATGGAGATAAATTCGTAGACATACTGGTTGAAATTTGACTATCAGCTTTTTGTCTTTTCGACAAAAGGTTCTAAACGATATAAGAATTTCCTGTCCTATAGATACTTGAAAAAGGAACACATTTGACATACCACACTAATTGAAGTTGATAAAAATGATTCGTCACTATCTATATTTAAATCATATGGACGTTTTGAAGTACGACTTGGCGACGATTCAAAATCATAATGTGAGTACAGTAATTCGTTTGCAGATGATATGACTTCAGTTGGTGTTGATTCCGGTGCCGCTGTGCTTTTCGGTTGGTTTAATAACATTAATGTAGATTTATCTATAATTGGGCTGTGTGTTGTATCCATACCATAAGAAACTGAACTAACCTAAAACGAAGTTGTATGACAACAATTAAAAGACTCATTAACAAAGACGGAATAACAGAATTCAATGACTTTTCTCCAGAGAAACGATTTTTGGAAATCTATTTATTCGAAATCAGTGTGTTCGACTCCGCTTTGCGATTTATATGTCTTCACGAGATTCAAGAGATTTTTCGGTCGAGCAGCACCGCTTAGATTTTCAGGGTATGCAAGATTATAGATTGTACTCTTTAGATCGCACTTTTGAATTTCAAAGTCTCCTGCTTTTGCCATTCGTTTTGATGTTTTTCTTCTGCGCGCATATATAGATAGATACAGAAGTCTAAAAGGTGACAAGAGAAGAAATTTCATATTATTGAGACAGCGGTTGGCTGTCTTTGAAGAAGTAATCAAATCAAATAGACAATCATATGAAGGTTGATAGATATATAAACTATATTATGCACAGCAGTCTTGTATAATATAGAAATCGGAGAGTAATACTCATGGAATAGAGGAATACATGTCAGCGTACTGGAATATATTTTGAAACATTTCTTTAATATTTCATGTTCTCTAATTTAAAAAGTTTCTGTTTACTTACAACTTGTTCTTTGATTTGGTCCGATGCATATTGAATGGCACTTTCGAACGATGAAGCTCTTTCTTCAATTAACTCCAAAATTTTTGTACAGCACTTTTCTGTGTTGATGATGCTGACTGATTTATCAAAATTGTCCTTCTGTAATTCACATATTGTTATATCGATTGTTGTTTGTTTATTTACTAATATATCAACAGTTTTCTTAAGAATATTAATTGAAGTTTCCATTTTATCAAATTTTGTTAATAATAAATCCAATTTTTCATTTATTATTGATAATGTTGTTATTTTATTATTATTTTCTTCTTCAAACTCAGAATCATCGTTATCTTCAACAATTTCTGGAGAGGCTTCGCGTACATGTTTAGATTTAGACATTATTAAAGTTAAATGAATAACTACAACTACAAAACTTATGTGTGTGATTTTTGTGAAATGAAAATTTGTAGTAACTACTTTTTCTCCTTCTAAAAATAGTTTCTTTTTCAAACATAGATAAGCTCATTTATTCGTTGTTTAGATGATCCTATAATATTTGCATGTAATGAGAAATAATTAACAATACATGTCTGTATGTATTTCTTGTTACATTTTTTTTTACATTAATTGGCTTGACTTGTATATATATATATATATATATCATAATTGACTATGTTTATATGTTGTGTTAAAGAGCATAATTACTCATATTTGCTATACAAGAATGGATGTTATTTGATTTCATTATTTCTCATAACGTACAGTTAAACTACATATTCAATTTTACTCAGCCTTTCTCCTATAAGCTTCATTTATCTATAAAAAACTTCATCAAGTTCTCAAATACTTTTAAAAAGTTTTATTATGCCAAGTTATAGATGGTTGATGTTCGAAACAAAAGAAAAGTCTCAGGAAAGAATGAGACAAATATTATCAACACGTTTTCAACGTAAAAAAGTTGGAAGAAAATCTTATCACGAATTATGTCCAGAAATTATAACTGAATTAAAAAATTTATTAAATACACACAGTGGTTCTGCACAAGATAGACGTCGTGACGATGCAATACGTTTCAATGGCTTATCAATCGTTGATTGTAATAAACATATTAAAAAAGGATTAATGAAAAAATACTCAAGAATCAATAAAATATCAAATTCTACTGTTCGTCGTTATTTTTTGCCACCAAAAAATAATATTCAAAGTAGTAAATATTACAAAAGTCGTATATCAGCAAAAATCCCACAAAAACGTAATTCTCAATCAATAAAAGAACATAGTGATTTTCATTTTACATGTGCACAAGTGAATTACGTGGAAGAATTGTCTAGTTTATACAGCGACGAAATATTAGCACTATCCTGTGATAATAAAGCAAAAATACCATTAGGTAAGCACATTTAAAAAGGAATGAAATGCACTGAGTCTCTTCGCTTGAAAAATTTTCTTGTAAGAGATTTCTTTCTATTCTCGTTTTTCGATTGTTTGTCAGATTGATGGCATATCCTATACACTAATGAAACATGCTCAGAATTCGCTACAAGTCACCTGACGTCAATAATTGTATTAAACGAGAAAATATGTTGCCAACGATGGCTTGTTTCTTGTCACATTTATCTTGTACTCTTCTTTTCTCAAGAAGTTGCTCGTCACTAGCAAGTCACACTGCCTGATCTCTTTCATCTTCTATTTTCTTTGATATTTTCTCCGCCTTTTTTATCAATATATGTACTTGATTCTATTGCAAAAAAGATAAATGTATGCATATTCTATAATTGTAATGATTTAGAAAATAAATCGAACGTATCATCTATTGGCAATAAAATGTAATATTGCATCAAATATAATAGATTGATTCGTATATGAAAACTTCTAGATTATTGTGAATAGAAACAGAACAACAATCAGGTACAGCACTATAATCTTCCTATATTAGTCTATAAAAGTTTCATTGTCGAAAAAAATTCACGGTAGAGTTTGCTACATGCGAATGAATCAATTATATCAGTTCTGACATTATATTTTACTGTAAATATTTATTATACTTGACTTGTATCCTATATGATTATGATTATAGGATGTGTATATATTCATCTTTTCTGCGATAGAATAAAGTGCATATATTGATGAAAAAGGCGAAGAGAATATCAAAGAAAATAGAAGATGAAAGAATGTGAGTGCCATTGTGTCGCTGATCGTGAGAAGTATCCATCTTCTTTTTCGCTATCTATTTTCTTCACAGTATAACAGATATCGTGCACACAAAGAGAAAAATTTCGAAACATGTCGTTTTAGGTGCACCAGCCGTGAGTCGTTATGTACGAAGTAGAAAATTTCATCTAGTTGAAAATCAGCCAAATTTACCTGATCATGATTTTCCAAGACATGGTATTAGAATCAATCCGTCGGCATATGTTGTTTTATCAAATAAACAGAAACGATCATCTAGTGTTGATAGTCATCCATCATGTGAATTAAAAATCAAGAAAAGATCAAGATCATGTGATATTCAATTATTTTCAGATGTAAAACAACATACTATTATGGTCAGCTAACTGTTCTATTTACATCAGAATTAAAAGTTAAAAACTAATGAGTTTTTTGTTCTTTGTTGATCTAGACGACCGATAAAAGAAATCTTGAACATGTTACATGGAGTAGAACAGGACAATTATTTATTCGTCCATTTGCTTCTGGAACTGATCGATCAATTAAAGCAACAAGTGAAGTTCATATAAATAATATACAACGGATAACATCAGAAAATAATATGCTATTTCATAAAAGTGTTGTTACCATCATATCTGATAACGGACCGGATTGGAGTACTGATTGTGCGGCGAATATTTATAACTTAGGACGAGTTTGGGAAGAACAAAGACTGGATGCGCTGATATGGGTCAGCTATGCTCCAGGACATAGTCGTTTTAATCCAATTGAACGTATGTTCTCAAGATTAACTGATCTGTTACAAGGTGTTATTATTGATTTGGATACATCATTTAAAGACACATCGCAACAACTAGATATGGCATTAATTGATTTATGTAAATACTGGAATAATAAAAGTTATTGTAATTATAAAATTGATTGTCGTCCAATGTTCTCTGTTAATGCAAATGTATTTGACGGACATGAAAAACTAAAGAATTTATTAATGAATAAATCACAAATACAAATACAAGAAAATCCAAATGTTCAATTTAGTTTGCAACTCTATCTTCGTCATTGTGTTCGTTCCACATATTATGTATCATTTATTAAATGCGATGATAAATATTGTATACATTGTTCTCGTTATCCAATTCGTGCTACAAAAACAATATCTTTACTTCGTGCTGGTGGTGGATATATTCCTTGGCCAACAATGACATATAGTAATCAACATTACGATACATTTTTACAAAGATCACATTCTATCTTATTCGGTGAAAAAAATCTTTCCCCGGATGAAAATTTACTATCTGGACCAAAAGCCAGATGTTCAAAATGCAAATTGCCATACGTATTTCTATCAAAAGCAGATGAAGATAGACATAATCAATGGATACATGCACCAACAGCGAAATCTAAAAGATCTTCAACTCAAGTCAATAACATCGTAAAACGAAAAAGACGCTCTATTTCACGTGAATATTAATTCAGCTGTTCATACTAATATTTATTTATTGTAATTATTTTGAATAATCAACTTGAGAGAATTTCAATAAATTTAACTTATCTTTATACAGAAATTCTTATACAAAAATAAAAAAGCATTATTTTCGGAATAAATAAATAGTGTGGAGTCAAAGAATATTGAATAGAAAAAGAATAATATATTTCGTGTATACATATACATACATCAAAAGAAACAAGCAATATATGAAGATGCAATTAAAATAAATTCGTTATGCCGCGGCATGAGAACGGCAGAGCGGCAGAGAGGCAAAGCGACAGAGCGGCATGAGAACGGCGAAGCGGCAGAAGGGTAGCGCGGCATAGCGGTCGAGCGGCTGAACGGCAGAGTGGCAGGCCGAACGGCAAACATTTTGAAACGTTCCCTTACGAAACACCCTTTGTCTCATAAAAAATTTATAGCTCAGACATTACTCTTATCATTATCAAAAAACATTTAATTGGTTTAGAAGTTGTCAATATGCTAGGGGTGAAGGTGAGTTAGGTGTGGGTATGGATATGGGTGTGCCGGTTTGAATGTGGTTGTGATGGTGTAATTATGGGTGTGAGCGTGTGGTTGTGAATGCGAGTCTGTGAGTATGAGTGAGAAATGGGTGTGAGGGTGTTAGTGAAGCAGAGGTATGACGGTGTGAATGCTGTGAATGTGAGTGAGGCTTGGATCTGATTATGAGTGTGGGCGTGGATGTTCACCATTCAAGAAATCACGCCCGCACCATCCCACATGCATAGTCACATCTACATCCACACCCGCAAATGTTTATGATTCGAAACAAATTCAGTTGAAAACTAAAACTAAACAAGGAATCGAATTGATTTAAACCGAGAAAATATACAGAGATCAATACGTTGAATTAAAAAGAATTGAGGCTTTCTCTTGATGAATCGTTTATTCCTCCGAGTTGAGTTGCTAAGATCTGTATCGACTTCAGCAAAACAAAATTGCTTCAAGTTATCATAATTTAGAGCACGCCAGTTAACATCAATCAAAGCACACCATTGGTGGCCCTTGCTTCATCTGCATCTAATAAGCCTGCTACTCGCTTTCAGTGAATATGGAATTCGTACGTGAATCCGTTTTTTGAGTCGCAGCGAACCGACTGGTGCTGTTATTCTGATTTTGAAAATATGATTATAGAGGAAGCATATACAGCTGGGCAGGATCACGCCTTACTGGATGATTACAATATTGATTTCAAACATGCAGCTCAAATCTCAAATAAAAACATCAACGATCAACATCCGGTCAAACGACTAGTGTACAATAGAGACGAAAAACACGTGCGAGAAGAAAGATTCATACATAATCCTGTCGCTCCTGATCGTCCCTTTGGTGGTCAATACGGTTTTATTTCACCTTTTATAAAAGAAGTAGTAAAGGATTTGAACCTTGAAAAAGATGAGCTGCCTTCGGAAAATGAAGCAATCATTCCTACGATCGTTGAAAAAGCTGCTATGGGTATTATGGAAGAAGGCAAGATAATAGGAAAACAACGCGAGGCCGAAAGTAAAGCAAACCAGTTGATAGCAAAGAAGAACGCAGGAATGGAAGAAGTTTGGAAGTGTTGTGCTCATCTGTATTCTTCAGCAAGCTTTTTATATGAGAACCTAAACGAAATCATGCGGTTGATAGGAAGCGAACAACACGAGGAAGTTTGGCGAAGTAAAATACACACATGGGGCCCATTCGCTTTGCTTTTATGGGACAACCCGTTCAACAGAGAGGCCACTAAGCTAGTAACAATACTCTACCGCGGATGCCAACTGCCCGATGATTTGATTGCTTCATTCAAAGACGATTGCTTGAAAGATTCCAAACCATGGCACTCCTTTCAAGCATTCACATCATGTACTCGGAATCGAGAAGTAGCCGAGATGTTCGGCAATGTCCTGTTTATTATGAAAATCCAAGCCGCTTTTACTGTTGATCTCGAACCATTTTCAAATTTCCCTATTGAAGAGGAAGAGCTACTATTTCCTGGTGTGCAATTTACGATCGACCGAGTGGAGTTTGATCAAAACACGAACAAACACTTGATATATTTAACTCTGCAACAGAGACACAACAGTAAGTCATTATTATTTCTCGCTGAATTCTCTAGGTTCTGAACAATTCATTTTGCTCACATTAATCTGTCACTATCTTTCTGCTAGACCGTCGGGTATGTTCCTATTAAACAAATTCCTAGCATATACCATACCAAAACTGTTGCCGATTTCAACAAAAAAACCACCGAATTAGTATTCTTTGAGCAAATTTTGATAGAAACATGGTACGAAGCTATAATTTTCACTGCGAAAAGAGAAGACAAATATGAAATGAATACCATATTATAGGTCTTTCTAAAATGGTTTCTGAAGGTCTTTTTATCAATTTTTTAAGAAAAGCGCCGAATAATTGGTCTTTAATTCAATAAGAAAAAAGCAAAAATACTGATTTTTCACAGAAATTGATATGAAAATCGGCTGTGAATATTCAGTAGAATACCTATAGTTCGTGAACAGTTGAATCCAAAAGTCTGAAAGTTACGTAGTTTTGTAGATGTTGAATGAAAGGTTGCAATTCACACTCGATTATTGAAAATTCATTGTGATCTCCTAACGGAATACTTTGATTTACAAAACATCAATTAAAATTCATAGAAAAGTCAGTCCAGATACTTTTGTGATATAGAATTTACTACATCTTCATCCCCTCTTTCCTGCAGTAAAAACCGTAGCTCTCTATCTTGTTTTTATCAAAACTTATTCAACAGATACCTGCCCGACTATTTTTTGTGAAATAGGAAATAGTTTCAAATACAGTGTGTAAATGTATCAAATTTGATCGCATTGAAGTCAGAAGTTTGATCGATCTTTAGTTGAAACACATGACAGCATAACTATTCCAGAGACCGTTTATCAGTTTACTTATTCGTATGATCAAAAAAGAGGATATACACCAAGATAAATAGGCATACACCGATCCTGAACATTCGGGTTGGGTGTGAGTGTGGGTATTCATTTCAATTACACGTACATGCACACCCACGGACACCTAAAAGTCTCCCCCTCGACGAAAACTGTGTACGTAAGGATTATTTGGTTTGAAATTTATACCAAAGCAAGAACTTGAAGAGTTCTGATCATAGGTAAAAGCTTAAGTTCTGTTTCCCAAGTGAGGCTAAAGTATGAAGTAAACACCCAGTATTTTTTAGTGTGTTATCTCGAGCTAATATATATATACAATGCCACTCAACCCATGTTTGGACAGCCTGGGTCCTGATTCCTCTTTAGGAAAATTTTCATTACAAACCGGTGAGTGTTTATTAAGTTGTGACCTATATACTACTTCCCACGGAACTAGCATATTGGAACTCGACCAGTTTTCGATTTCAAATTGAAGTTACGCTCAACCTTTCCGCTTGAAAATTTTATTATAGACTGCATAAGTATGAATAAATCTATAGTAAAATTTTCAGAATTATAGCCTATAGAAAAGTAGAGATTTACATCATTCTATACCTCTGGACCGACAGCTCTGGAAAATCACTAGGGTATGGTAAATCGAAGTGACCTTGCTGGCACGGGTAGATCACCATCAGAACTATATATTGTACCAAAAAGATTACTTTTACTTTAGCGAATTGAAAATGACCAGCATTTGCTTCAAATATTACATAATTTGGTCAAATATATTAAGAAAAATCTTTGATGTTTACCTGATGTTTTAGCTTCAGTAAGTGGACAGCACTCAAGCATTTGCCTACGATCAGTACTCATTAAGTTCTTGCTTTGGTACAAACTTCAAAGCAAAAAACTTTTATTTAGATAGTTTTCATCTAGGGCGAAGACTTTTGTTGTCTACTGTATATCGTCATATATTCTTGAATCAAATGAGACGAGAAAAAGAGAAACATTCGCGCAATAAATTCGCTATGTATATAGGTAATCTTCAACAATATGGTGTAAAATAACTATTGATTTTGCTTAACTGCCGTGTCATACTATGTTTTTGACAAGTTGATATAAAAATTGCAAAATTTCGTGATTTTTCTTTTTTTCATTCTCATGTTATTTGTGAATATATAACAGATATAAATCATACAAAGTTTGAAAGAGGAGAAAATTTTCTACCGAGTGTGGGTGCGTATATACATGTAGAGTGTGGGTCTGAATGGGTCTGTGATTGTTGTGTGTAAGACAATTGTGTGAAAAACAATTATGAGAACAGAGAGTTATGTGTAAGACACTAATGAGAACGGACGGTAATGCGCATGCACATCCATCAATTTTCCTTGAAAGTATTTAAACGAGTGAGAATAATAGAAGATATCCATTTACAGTCATTTAAAATTCACTATCATATAGATCATATTGAAAGTACGAACACATCATGTCAATTTTATTTTCTGAAACTGAAAAAGGCAAACCAGTTCTGATTGACAATGCTATCGAAGGATGGCAGTGACGACTTAACAATATCGTAGATTCAGCCCATCCTGGATTTTGGCGTTTTTTGAGTGACCTTCAAACAGAGCAAGCATACGTAGATGGTGAAATTTCTCATCTAGTAACAAGTCTCGTACCAAAGCCAAAGCAAATCCAAGCTCAACACACAGCATCCAGAATTTTACGGATTTTAGAAAATCCTACAGATGATAATACAGAAAAACATACACATATTCATTTTGCAAACAATTATCTGCACACAAACACATCTAACACACAATTGTCTGTTCACACAATTTCCTTGCACACAATTGTCCATACACACAATTGTCTTACACACAACAATCGTGCTCCCGATCTGAATGTGAGTCTTCTATGTACTAGTTTAACCACACTCCACATCCACATCCCGATTTTGAGAAAGATGTCTTCCTCGCTTATTCTAACGAGGTATCATTTTTTTATTTTGTAAGTGATAAGACAGTGTAACCATGAACGTCGAACATTACTAGGTTCCGATACAGTTAATAACATCTTCATTCGTATTCTGAAAAATACAAAACTTGCTCCGTGCTTTTGAATAAGAAATTTTCTTTTGTTTATGTTTATTTGTTTTCAGTTGTTACATAGTTGAAGTATTATTTTGATTGATTCATTTGCGTTTGCTAAAATTATGAAATATAAAGCGAAATAATATAATATTTGACAGTGTCAGTTCAAATGATAGGTGTGTTAAGAAATTGTACTTTTTTAGAAGATACTTGACGAATGTGAAATACCATGGAATGGGATAGACCGAAGAAATTCAGGATTATGTCATTCTACTGAACGAAACACGTTTTAAAGCTGTTCCATAAGATGGGACAAAAAACTTTTAAAGACAATTCCATCCCATTGGACAAAAGCTCTTCAAGGATAGTCTCAACCTACATGGTGCAAAAACTTTTGATATCTTTCTCAGTTCATAGCACAGTTCGAGAAAGTTCATCCCAAGGGACGATTTTTCTTCCCATTTCATCCAATGCAAAGTCCTGGTATATAATCATCGTCCTAAAGATTTTAACACTCACGATTTAAAAAAATACATATCCTCGCAGCTTGGCAAACACATGTTCATTGCAAATTTACATGTTACCGGTTCTTAGAAAGCAAATCTTGAATAATGCTAAATTAAAATAGATCGCTTCCTACCACCTAGCCCACGAAAGCAACGGATGATTCCGCATCACTAGGTCCCAAGAAAAATCCTTACAGTTTCTGTTTCAGATTCTTACAGGTCCCAGCGAGAATCCTTGAAAGATTCGCTATTTTTTTCTACGGAAACAATTAAGTCCTGGGGAAAGCGCGCAGCCGCGAAATGTCAAGTTCCTGACAGAATTTTCACCAAGATCAGTCTGGATCCTGAGCAGAGTGCCACTGTTTTTGAGTAAGGATTCGTTCAGAATATTGTTAATTCCTCCAAAAAAATGTTTAGTCACGATATTCGAAAGTCTTGACAAGCTTTTAACCAGGATTTAATAAGGATCCTGAACAGATTACCATTGTTATTGAACATGCAGTCAATGTAAAAACAATGCTGTTCCATGTGTACGAGTTCTTCTTGTATTAACTGACAGTTGGAACCAGTGATATACGTTTATGTTACTGTTAGGTTTCTGTTTTACTCTTGCCTGTTTATTCTCCACTTTTTTATCCTGCTTTCATTCCAATTGTAGCTACATACAGGGGTGTGTGTGTGCGTGTGCGTGTGGGTGGAGTGGGACTGTGAGTGTGAATGTAATAAAAAATGAGGCTCCAACACCTACACTCACATCGACTCTCGCACCCACACCCACACCCACATCCCATACCCTCAAAATTTAGAGCTCGCAAATCATTAATCAAGAGAGAAAAAAAACTTGTCAGTGCGGTTTGCAAGAAGTGCCGAAATGTGGAACTCACAAACTCTGAGCCTTCTAAATTTAATGTATATTGTCAGAGGTTTTGAAATAAATCATTAAAAAATACTAAATAGAGGTTTCGCGCCATATAGTTGCCAACGTGCCGTAGAGGAACGGTAAGTTCTTATTTTCGTCCGTTGCTAGGAAATTGCACCCAATCACCATTGACCCTGGTTGCTATGCTTTGTAATTGTGAAATCTAAAGAGTGGGCTAGGGGAAGCTGCAAAATCTAGTCTTAAAATCTACACTCACTATTCTCTTCGAAAATATGGGTGAGTTTTACAAAAGGTAATGAGCACACAACTATCAACACATTTCAATAGAAGTTTCCCAGTAGCTCCTGATATTTAGCATCCATACGATCAATAGGAATAAATATTTGTTTTTATCCTGGAAATAACATGTTCTTGAAGAAGTAATGCATTGCAAGCAAACAGAAGATTAGCAGTAAACCCCCGTCTATGATTAAAGGTTCAGAGTTCTAACACATGAAAACTATACTCTGCTGTAGGCGAAGGCCATCTGTAACAAAAAAATTCATTCTTCACATTTTTATATATAATCCAGCATTCAAACTCGGTTACATAGTCATATGTATTAGGAAAAAAAATCAATTATACAACCGTAATAATGCTTCTCCGATATTTACTAGGGACCGAAGGTCAACAAATAAAACAAAACTCAAGGGAATCAACTGAACAGAACGCCACTGCTGTGGATGATGGTAGGTTCAATTTTCGTGAAATGCTGCGTCGTTTTGGTGATGATGATCTTATTCGTCGTATTGATAAGGATAATGATCTACTGGATTCTGGTGCTGCTTTTGGTGTTGGTAAAAGTCCAGCTTTTATCGCTTTAACTAAGAATTTTCTTCGTAATCGTCATGCTACTGATCCTGATAATTACACTGGTTTTGATTTTAGCGATCGTTATGGTGTTGATAGTGACTGGGTATAAAGATGGAGTAAGCCGAAACTGATTGAGACCTTGGTTTATATTTTACTTTAGCCTGATGGTGTTTGATTTTTTATAATCTTTATTTTCAATTGAATAAAGCCTTACTGTGTTCGAAAGCATCAATATCTTTCATTAATGGTGTACCTGATGACTTGCTGATGGTGAGACAGGAATTTGCTGACTATTGCTTTTACTATAAATGATCATGGGCGTCAGGATGAATATGGGTGTGGGTGTGAGTCAGAGGTCGGTCCGGTCCGGTCCCGATCTGGCTGGTAGACAGGTTTAGACCGGTCAGACTGGTAGACCGGTTTAGACTGATTAGACCAGTCTAAATTTTCCACTTTCCTGGCTTTACCACTAGGAGTAATGCAACTTTACAATTGGTTCTAACTGTATAATACAGTTCGTATTTTATCTGAATAGTTTAGTCCTTTTTATCCGCATTCTTTCACATGCTTGAGTAGTGAAGATCTTCAGAAAAGCAAGATAACTATGTCCCATAAAAATTATATGAAATATTTGTGTAGGAAAATTGAACAACCGCATCACCGTCCAATTATTATGATATTTCTGAATCTTCTGGTAAATTTGTAACTTCCAAGAGACATATTAAAAAACTTTTCGCTAAAACAGTCGATGTTTTATTGGTAGCCCAGTTTTACCGGTAGACCGACCGGTCCCGTCTGGTCTGATTATTTTGGCAGATAGGGTGTGGGTGTGGGTGTGGGGGTGGGTGTGTGTGGGTGTGTGTGTG
>CAJNOP010003349.1:0-13350 GCA_905250075.1 Rotaria sp. Silwood1 | reverse complement strand
TTGTAAAAGAATTTATTTAATATTACCATGATTATCTAATAATCGTACAGTAGATTTATCAATATAATTATTTAATAAAGTATAAGCATTTCTTGTATTATCATTAACAAATAATTCTAATGGAGGTTGATTAAATAATACTTGAGATGTTATAAGAATACATAATTGTTGTGCACGTGTTATACTAACATTAATTCTTTGTCGATTATAAATAAAATCTAATTCATTTTCAAGTATTTCATTTTGTCTATATAACATACAAATTATAACACATTGAGCTTCTTTACCTTGCATTCTTTCGACTGTATCACATGTTATTTGAATATTTGAAAATAGATTATTCTTAAATTTTTGTTGAATACAAGAACGTTGCATACGATGTGGTGTTATAATAAATATTGATGAAAGTGATATACGTAAAACAAGTTCATTAATAAGAGAATAAACAAGTTGTGATTCAAGATCAAGATCTTCACTACGAGTTGAAAATGATGATGAATCAACAAGAAGTGTATAAAGAGAATTAGAAGGTTTAAGAAGTGTACCAAGAAGATATGTATTTGAATCATTAATAGAACTAATAGAAAGTAAAGGTCTTGAACGACCTTGACGATAATTTTCACCATATAAAAGACGAGTAAAATCTGATAATTGATCATTCATACCTAATATAAATAATAATTAATAATGATAAATTTAAAAAAACAAAAAAAAACATGAAATAATTAAATAAACTTACGATGATTTTCATTAAAAATAGATAAATATGGACAACGTGAAATTTGTTCAAATGGTTTTTCAGTATGTAATGATATTGGAAAATTATTTTCATCACGTAATAAACAATGAAAAATCGATGAAAATAAATCAGGTATAGGATGAGGTAAAGATGGATAAATACAACGTTTAATAGGTGGTAATTGTAATGGATCACCTGCAACAATTAATCGTGATTCTTGATGATCAACTAAACGATTCAAAGCTAATATAGCATCACTTGTTAATAATTGTGTTGCTTCATCAATAAATATAATATCAAAAACAATTGAACGATCAAGTTTTTGTAATGTCCATACTGTTGAACCAACAACTAGATGATGTTTACCATATGAAGATGAAAGAGTACGATAATTATTTGATTCGATTTTTAATACAATTAATTCTTGAGCTAATTGATACCATTGAGAAAATTGTGGTGATGAAGAAAATAGATTTTTCAAATGATTAATTGATGATAGAAGATTATCGATTGCTGTATGTGTACAAGCTGTAATTAATACATGTAATGGTGAAGATGAAAACATTAACATTTGAAAAACAGTAACACCTGACCAATAGGTTTTGCCAGTACCTATAAAAAATAATATTAAAATGGGTAATGTCAAAGATTATCATAAAGAATTTTCGACCTCATAAAATTTTCTTTTTGCAAAAACAGATCAAAATAATGCTATACTAAATCTCTATTTGATTTTCTTTATATTTCAGATAAGACGATGGAATATTTTGTCTTAATCAGTTGAATAAAAGAAGAAAAAAAAACCAGTATTCTTACCCGGTGGACCCCAAATGAGAGTAATACGTTCATTTTTGACTTTTTCACATGCTTGTTGTTGTGCTTTATTGAGCATATGTAAACCTTCAGGTTTAATTGTTGATTCTCGTTTGGAAAACATATTTGATATTTCTCGTTGCATTATTTTATTGGTTTTTTGAATTAATTCAGACTTTTTTAATTGTCTAGGATCATCTAATATTTGTATAGTTAATTGAGTTGTTTGTTCTAATGCTTGAATAGCTTTCTTTGTATTAAAATCTATATAACGTTCACTTAAATAATATTGATGATTAATTTCAAGAGAAAAATTACAAAGTTTAATACGAATAAATATTGAGTCTTCTTGTTCTTTTTGTTCAACATGAACTAGACCACATTGATCAAGTTTAATATGAGAACGAATTCCATCAATAGCTAAATCCATATAAATAGCATCAGGAAATGTTCGAATTGAATATTTATCTTTTGAAATTAAATATGGATATGTATGAAAATTATTTGTATTTGTTATATTTTCAGTTAAATTTTTTGAAATTATTTCATGACCACGTTCAATTTGACATTTCCATAAATTATTATATTTATCAATAGGTATTTTAGTTAATATTCGAATAAGAATAGGTGGTTCATTTAAATCAAAACGTGTTTCTTGAATTGAACGTAATGTATGTAACATTTCATATTGTCGTAAAAAAATTAAACGACGAATATGTAAATGAGAACTTTTTATGGGTGTTATATTTGGTAATAAACAAGCATCTAATTGAAGAAGATTTGATTCTGAAAGACGATGTTGAACAATTAAATAAAGATGAGCAAGAACATTCAAACGTTCTTGAACACGATTAGCAATTTCTGTTAAATGAATACAAAAAAAAAAAACAATAAATAATATTATAATGGATTCGATTTTATAAATCTATACAACAGTTCTTCGATGAGTTCTAATATGACCTCTTTAGAACGATCTAGGGATGCACCGAAGTCGAGCCTCTCGGTCTCAGTTAGCCTTGGTCTCGGTGTTAATGAATATTGATCTCGCTCTGGTACAATTAACTTCTTATTCGTTCTTTATCCTAGGTAAGCATTGTATTCACTCTCGGTCGAAATTATTATTTTTTCAGTTTTTCGACCGAGACTACCCGCATCGAGAGTCTCGGTTCATCCCTAGAACAATCGATCTATGCAAAACTGTTGTCTCGTATAAATCAAACGAGCTTGATTCTCTCTATTGAATAGATATTAAAGTAAATGTCCATTTTGAACTACTGAAAAGTATAGATCTCTATGTGCTTTTGAATAAATATTACCTGCAGAGTTAGTAGACTCAAATATTTCATTGAGACTACATGAAGTTAAGGGTATTTTAAATGAACGTTTCAAATCTTCGAGATCGAAATATCCTGGTATTGGAACAACAAATGATTGACGAATAGCTAACGAAAAGAAAAAAACAACTACTAGTATTAGTTATTTTTCTAGGATAAAAATACCTGTATGTAAACAAATGAGACAAGGTAATCCAATAAGAGTTTGTCTTGCTTTTTCTTGTTCTTTTTCATTTAATTGTTTTAATTCTTGAATTAATTCTGCTTTTGTAGATATTTTATTATTATTATCTGATGAACCATAACGTTCATATAATTCTTTTTTTATTTCATCTTTTGATATATTTGATAATGGATGTGAACGAAATAAACGATCCGTTTGAATAATATCAGGTGGATAATTCAATAAAATAGCATTTTCTGATGATTGTAATAAAATAAGACATTGTTCAATTTGTTCATTATCAGATGCAAGTGTTAATTGTTCAAATAGAACAGTTCGTTCTTTTTCATCAAATAGAATTATTTGACATGGACGTTGAAATTGTTGACGTAATTTTTCTAATGCTTGAGCAATAATTGAAATAATATGAGATGATGATGGATTTATTTGAATCATAGGTTGAAAAGAAAACCATGATTGATTAGAAATATCATATATATTATAAGCAAGCAGAGCAACAGAATGTAATTGAAATGGATCAGGTATTAAGAAAATAAAAAGAAGAATTAAATCATTATTTTTTTTTTGGTATTAAAAGTGATGATAATTGTTGTTTTAATTGTGGTTCATGTGTTTGAAGTGCATGAATTACAGTACTTGTTTTATTTTCTGTGTTTATAGATAAAATTTTTTGTAATTTTATTTTATCATCTAAATAATATTCATTATTATTTGAATGATCAAGAATAAATTGAATATTAATTGATGAAAATAATGATTGAATTAATAAATAAGTTGATCTCGTTAACTAAGATAAATTATTTATTGATTTAGGTTCATAATGAATTGCACGTTGATGACAATGAGATGCAAATGAACAAAATGAACAACGTGGTAATATAATCCATTCAGAACCTAAAGAATCAAAGCAACAAAAACAAAGAAAAAACAATAACATTAATTTTTTATGTCATTATAAATTTACTTTTGAATATTTTTTCAAGATCATATTTAAGAAAATTTTTAAGTCTTTCTTGTAATTTTTTCATAGGAAAAATTTTTTTTTTTACTTGGTAACCAAATTTCAGCTATATTACTAATAAAAACATTTTGTTCAAGTTTATTTTATTTAATCCAAACTGTTAAATCAATTGCATATAATGATACTTGAATACAATGTTCAATACGTATATGAAGTGAAGATTTTGCATCTACTATTGTTATTTCAATTTGATGTTCAGAATTATTTAAATATTTAATTAAAAGAAAATCTGGTTTATAATAACTTTGAATATGTTTATCATATTTCCATTGAAATTTTATATTATAACCAATTTGAAATTCAATTGGTTTTGATATGAATGAATGAAGATAGGATAAAAATTCATATTCATCATGTATATTAGATAATATTGATGATGAATGATATGATTTTATACTATCTTCAAATGATATACCACGTTTTTTTATTAAAGAATTTTTTAAACTATCAGAATATTTTGATTCAATTTGTGGATTTAGAGATAAACGAAGAAATTCATCACATTGAAGACTAAAATAATGTGCAAGAATCGAAATAGTTACAGGACGATGTGATTGAACATTACTATTTAATTAAAAATAAATCATCAATATTAAATAAAAGAAAAAAAATAAACATTTACACTGATGAATTTTTAGTTTCTAGTTGATCATTTGTTATTTTTGTTGTTAAATCTGTTTGCTTGTTGAATAATGTACAAAGATTTTCAATATCTGTTGTCATGTTCGATGCCATCTATAATATTTGAAAATAAAAACAAAACAAATCACCTGACTTCATCTATCTACAATTTTTTTTTGCTTCCCATTATGAATCATTTCAACATTTTCTTTTCTTGAGATGAGCAAACAACGAATCACGAAAAAAGTAAATATTGATATATTATACATATCGATACATCAAAAGATATTTATTACTTTATGATTTATATTACATACAATAGTTAAATTGGTCTAATGAGTGAAACAATCAGAAAAAAAAATCAAGAGTAGTACTTTTTGTTGTCGACTAGAAAAATGAGAATCAGACTCACCTATATTATTCTATGACGAACAGGAATGACGACATTAACGACAGCTTATAAAAGAAAAAAAAAGAAATACGAACAAGCAATCATATTAAAAAAGTAGATAATTATGACACAAATATATCAGCATCATCATTTTCTTGTTATCAAGATTATCATTGTTAAACAACAATTATTCAAATAGTGAATCATTCGATAATCTTTTTTATGCAATACAAGAAATAATGTAGAGTATGGATGTAAAAGGATTTTCTATATGATACTAATATCACGTTTGATATATATGATATGGATGGGTGTGGGCCTTTGTCCTGTCCCTACATCCACAGTCACACTCAGATAGAACTTTGATAATTAAATATTTCATGACGAATTTTCAAAAATTCATTAATAAAAATATGAGGGTAATAATTAAGTTTTAAAAGATAATTTTATCAAAATGAAGAATTTTATCCTTTGTGTACAGGATTGGAAATAATATTATTCCAAGAGGGAAACACCATAATTTCGGATAGAAGATATAATGAATTTTATATCAACTAAAAGCTCGTCGAAAATGAGATCTACTGATACTAAATAGTAAAGGTTATTGAAATTTTTAATGTCGAACCTAAGAAATTTTACAGTTTTTTGGCGTAGAAAATCAAGATGGCGGTAGTTCAACAAAATGAAGTAAAATTTTTTCTTGGATATTTTTATACAATTCGATAGAGCTTGTCCAAGTCTATAAAATTGTATATATTAAGAATCCTTTAAGCCATTTTTCTCAGACAAAAAAATTCAAGAAACTACTTGAAAAATCTTGAAAAAATACTAAAAAATTAATTTTTTTCATATGAAAGAAAAACAGTCGATTTTTCAATAAAATTAGTTTTTTTCATTACTTTTTCTATCACATAAGCTCTACATGTGTATCTTTGAAAATACAAGATGAAGGAGACCTCAAGAGTGCATACTTCACTTGTACTTCACATTTTCTTTAAAGTAGATGAAGTTTCACTTTTCTCCTCGGAGTTACTAAACCTTTTGATTTTTCCACAAGAATCCTGATTTTTAAGCCCGTCTCCTGGAATCAGGGACTAATTTTCAGGATTTTCTTCTCATTCCTTCTTTTCTGTCTTTTTCATATCGGCTCTTAGTAATATGTTTAACCAACAATGAAAGCCAAGACAAAAAAAGCAATAAGACAGTTTTTTGGATTAGATTAACTCCGCAAGCACCGGATGCCTTTTATGAACCTATTTTTAGTCACATGACATGTTTGCGTAGTATTTAAAACAAAATGAAAAATAAACTTGCTGGTATTGAATTAAAAATTAAGATGAACAATTATTTCTATTGTACAGAATTTTATAAACATCTCTTGCATGAACCAGATTTGTTGAGACTAATTCGATTATCAGAGAAATTCTCTAATGTTTCAAAAATGCCACACACAGTACAGTGAATACTTAGCAGGGTGTGGGTCTATTTTCTGCGTATGAGTATGGTTACGGAATTCACTTAACCACAGCATGTACATAAATATGAAGAGTTGTATAGTCGATTATTTTCAAAATAAAAATGAACTAATAAAAGTCATAGCCAATAAGACGAATGATATTGAGGCATGTCATGAATCACACTTGTTCGAATAATGAAATATCCAAGTCTAAGTAACTTGAGCAAATGACGAATTATAATTTCCCATTTACCTTAACTGGTTTTTTTCTCTGTAGGCTATTATCTCTTGCTTGATGAGATACTATGCGTTGCACTTTCTAATCAATTTGTTTATGCTATGCATCAATGATCATTTTACACATTAGTCACATCACCTTTGTATTGTAATACGAGCAAATATTATCCTTTTTTTCAAGTTATATTCCAATTGACTCATATTACCTTGATAAATCATGTAGAAATGAGAACGATTTATGTGAGAAACTAATCATAAGTGGTGGTATAGTTGTGCTTTGATAAAGCATCACAGCTCATCTCGTATATAAGGAGAGTGTTACGTCTTTTTTTGTATCTATACACAAACAAAGTACTAACATACGAATACATTACAAAACGTTGAGTTACTATGAACAAGCGATATATCGTTTTATATATTTCAATTGCCATGATGGTGTTTAATATCTTTGCAAGTGACTTGAAAGTTACAATTGGTTCAGAACGCTCTTTATATAATAAAACACAAGTCGTATCAGTGTGGTTGCGATATGACAATACTGGCAAAGAAATCATACATATTTTTAAATGGTGTTTACCAGACAAAGAATTAAGTGATCCACTATTTCAAGTAACCTGTGATAATGCTTCCGTTGATTATGTCGGTCCAATGATCAAACGACGCGCACCAACAAATGCAGATGTCATTTCTCTAGCACCTGGTAAAACTATACAAACTCTAGTTCAACTATCACCAGCATACGATATGACTAAGAGTTGTAATTATTCAATTCAATACTATAGGCCAACTGAGAGTGTTATATTCAGCGATGATGAAACATTGAAGAACACCTCTCCCGACACTACTAGTAGCTATGAATCCGACATAAAATCGAATATTATTCAATTAACAATTGAAGGTCGTCCTAATACTCGACACCAATAAAATAACAATAATTAATGCTTTGTATTTGAAAAGAAAAATGGGTGCATCGTATAAATATTTAATCCTTGTAGATTTCCAATATAACTATTGATTATAACTAGTAGATATGTTAATGTTATTTCATTAAATACTTTGTCATAAGACAAATGTGTTCGAATATTATTAAAACAAAAAGATTTATATTTAATTGAGCAATACAATAATTAAAATGAGCAATAGTTTATTTAAATTAAAAATAAATTTCACATAAAAATGGCAATACGAATTCATTTATGTAAATTGTATGATTTTTGTTGTTATGTGTTTACGTGAGTTCGATTTATTTCGTACACATTTAAAATATGGTATATAAGAAAAAACGTAGAAAAAACAATGAGGTTGAGAAGACAATAGAATTTTTAATATTTGATCTCCCATAGAAGAGAACATTGATATATGTTATATAAATATCGAAAGTGTTGGAAAAATCTCATATATAGTGTAAGATAAGCACAAGGAAATTTGCACGATGATTAATAGGACAATTCTAATAGTGGATGAGAAAACTCTTATGTTAAGAATTTATTTATATAAATACGTATTTTTTCCATCTTATAAAATAAAATATATAATTTATATAAATGGTTCAATCACAACGCGTAGTGCAGCGTATTTCTGATAGTGAAAATGACAATAATATGTAGCTAGTCTCTTGATAACAGGGTAAAGATAATTGTGTAACCACAACCAGAAGCAAAAGATGTGGATATTGATACTAAAAGGAAAGGAGGGAGACTAGCTAAAGCAAAAAGAGCTGTGTTGATACACTAATATATTAATTTTTCTTTTTCCTTTTTTTCTTGTCAATTGTAAATAAAAATATCTTACTTTTCTTTTTTGTTATTGCTAAAATATGAAATTACTACAGCTATTTAATGAATTAATTATTGAACGTTTAATATTATAAAAGTGCTCAAAAACTATTGCTATATCGTATCTTAATTATTACTCATTCCAATATTTTTATTGTTCAAATAAATACTAGCTAAACAAAAATTTATTCTATAAAATTGAATACTATATTCTGTTTTTATAATAGTTTCGTTTCTCGTATAATACTGATTGTTAGTTTCTAATAAACAAGAAAAAGAAATAGAAGCCGTATTCGCTGTAAGAACAGTTACCGGTTGAATTACTGCATCAGTATTTATTTCTTGATCATTTATCGGAAAATTGAAGAAGAAACACAAAAATGTATTTTTTTTCTAGCAGTACTTATCGACTATAGTACTGCATCTTTAATCTTTTTTTTTCAATTGAATGTAGTACAACATATGATGATGTTGCAAGTAGATGAAATATTACAGCTGATTCTTTTACAAAAAAAAAATGTGTTAACTTGTATTTTTAATAGAAAAAAATAGTAATAACTTGATGAATGTGCAAGACAAAATATATCTTAACAATATAGATAAATAAAATCGATAATGTCCTAATCACATTGAGAACTATCTTCAATCTTAAATTGACATTTAACATCTCTTCAATGATATAAAAAAAAAACAATGAAAAAATGTATCTGGTTGATCTGATTTGATCTTTGAATAAAGAAAGTTAATATTTCAATGACGATATGTTTTAATTTGCACTGATATCTTTATGTTAGTGCCTATTTCAGAGTAAATTGGTCGTGAGCGTTTTTTTTTTGAATAACTTTAAAACAATAAGAGTATAGTTTTTCTTGAATACATTATAAGTTTTCAGGATGCGGGTGTGGGTGTGGGTGGTGTGCGTGTGGGTTGGGGCGTTGATAGTGTGGGATGTGGGTGTGAGTGTGGGTGTGGGTGTGGATCTTTTTCAATGACACCCACACATCACACCCCACACCCACACCCACACCCACGAAAAGAATACATGAAAACATACAGTGAAAGAAATTGTAGAAAGGTTGTTGTGTTAGGTGATAATTTTTGATAAATTCTGCGCGTTATCAGAAAAGGGTCCCGATGCAACATTATTGCTCCAACAATAAAAGTCTTCTGTTTGATTCTTTTTCATACATTCAGATTACAGTGCAATATGCAAGCTGTTACAGATCCTGATTTTTCTAAGCGGATTTTATATCGATGGTGGTGTGATATCTTTACCAACAACACCTAAAGTCCAATTTTCAGTTGAAGTTCCTATTTCTTTAATATTTAACGACATAGTTAGCGATGTTTTTGGTAATAATTTTACCTGTACTGATATTGAAAACTTTTTCAAGAATTTCAATTCTCTGCCCAAGAAACGAAGATTGTTGATTAATCAATGAACGCGTTCTGATAAAATTAAAAGATGTTGAACAAAGGAGTTTTTACGTGGCTGGCTCTGTAAAAAAATAGTGACGGTATAGACAATCATGATTTATAAGTCAATATTTCAGTAGAGCTTCTAAATACTTTAAATCCTTCTGAATTACCACCGTATAAATTAAATTTAAAAATAGGTTAAACAGCAATACTTTTCGAGAAATCTACAGGTAAACAAATAATTTTGCTACGGAATTAGAATAATTGTTAGAGCCTTTCGTCAAAACGTGCTTCAATTGGAAGCTATCACTGATGCATTTTCTGGAACTGTCCATTTTAATCCTAGAATTTCTTTGAATACGGCGTCTGATCCAGCACTTACATTAACTTTTGTTAGAAAAACAGTTTCCAGTTCGTCTTGCATATGCAATGGGAGTCAATAAGTCTCAAGATCAAGCCTTCGATAAATTTGACCTCTATCTTCCAGAATCCTGCTTTTTTCACAATCAGTTTTTCTACAAGATGCTCAAGAGCAACTGGGTCTAATTGCTTAATAGTTAAAGTACAAGATATCACTAGATACGGCAAAACGGATATTAAGGAAACAGTAACAGATAATGTGGTTACCGAGAAATTTTTTCGTGATTTCCATACGTTTATTTTTGTGAGTTTGTAACTTTAGTAATTTTTTTTCATATTTAATAAACCAAATAATCATGAAAAAACTTTCGATAATGAATCAAATTAATAACTGCTTATAATGGCACTATTATAATCTGATTTTGATCTGTTTTAAAACTATTTTAATCGATAATTATAGTCGTTGTAAGCGATCGATTAAACTACATTTTATAAAAATCAAATGAATTCTGTCTTTTTAAGGTTGAAAAATCTGATTAGATCAGATTATAATAGTGCCATTATAAACAATTTTTTATTTGATTCATAATCGAAATTTTTTTACATGGGATGCTAATCCAAACAATTTATTAAATCAATTTTAGCTATAATCTTAAACTCTGACTTCGCACAGGGGCCTCTAGTTAGAATATATTCTGACAGATCAATAAGCTAATCAATTAATTAATTAGATATTCCTCTTTTTACAAATTTCCAACCACAAAATCAAAAATCTGGAAATCCGATTTTGCCCAGATTTCATTCACCGTTTTGTTTTACAGATATCGATCTATATAAGGAAGTCTCTACTTTCATATATCAAGTGAATTCTGCAATTTTGTTTAATTAAGTTCTATATATTAGGAACGATCTTAGAACAAGTATTATGCGATTTTAAGAAGGATCGTAGTATATACATTGTTGGATTCCAGGAATAATCCCAGTTGAAACACTAGAAATCGTTTAAACTCTTGATGACATCTTGGTGCAATCTTTAGAAATTTTGATAATATCCTGGTGAAATCTGTACAAAATTTCGACTCAATCCTTGGAAAATCTTTAGAAACTTTGATGAAATCCTTGAGAAACCTTTATAAATCTTGATGAAATCCTTGGGAAACCTTCAGAAATCTCGATGAAATCCTTGAGAAATCGTTAGAAATCTTGATGAAATCCTTGAAAAATCTTTAGAAATCTTGATGAAAATTGGATGAAATTCTCAGAAATCTCTAGTAAATCTTTGGAAATTTTGAGAATGCTTGAATGAAATCTGTGTGAAATATTGATTGAATCCTAGTGCAATCGAAACAGATTCAGTCAACTTCTGATGAAATCCGACTGTATTCTGTCGGAACCTTACGTTATCAGGCGTTTCTCTGTGAAAGGATCCTGGTGGTTACGGTATTATCTGACAAGCAGTTGCGACAGGAACTGATCGGATCCTTTCCGACGTAATCCGGTCTGGAATTCGTTAGTTAGGAATCCTGTGAAGTATGGTTGGGTTCCGATCGGATTTAGTTGGGAACCCGACGAATTCCGGTATGATCCGATATCGGATCCGACAGTTTCCGATAGGATCTACAGGTCAAATTGAATGACCTGGGTAATTCTTATCTTTAAAAATATACGGTTTCATATGGACATATAATCAACTTCAAATAATTAAATATTCGCGTTTCACATGTATGTGCTTGTTAATTATTAGTTAAACGATGTTTTAGAACGAGATAAGCAGCAGCTGTCCACGATAACTTATTTCCACCAAGTCCTTCACCAGTCATTGGATCAAAATATTCACAGAAGCCTGCACGCTCAATAGCATTGATAGTTTGGCTTTCAATAATTGTAGCTAGTTCAATCAATTGATTTTTGCGCAAACCATCAGCTATTAACCAATTGATGATAGCCCAGACTGGACCACGCCAATATCGTTTTGATTCAAAATCTGAGGAAAATGGAGCTGTTGATGGCACTCCAACAATCATACCGTTACACCAACGTTCTATTTCATTTCGGACTGATTCACGCTGATGAGTATCGAGTTCAATAGCAATGAGTGGAATAAAGTAAGATTGTGTCGGCTTTTCAATATCTTTACCTGAGATGAGGTCCAACGAAACAAAGCCTCGAATATTGTTTCGCCAGCGGCCTGTCAATCCATCAATAAGAAGATGATGTATTGTTGATAACTCATTAATTTCGTCAAACAAATTAAGATGTGATGCAATCCAAATCAAATCAGCAGTTGCTCGTGCAAGAATAGCAGTCATTTGTACGTCAGCAACTTTGAAGGGTGCTGCTGACCATTGTTTTATTGGATCCCATTCACATTCACGATATACTTCAACTAGATGAATAAAACGTTGGTAATCAACATGACGTGGTCTCATGGCTGCGTTAACATGTTTTGTATCTTGACGACATATGTCAGTTTTTGTTGTTGTAGATACTCGAGCAAGTGCTTCATCCCATGCAGGAGAATTATCGCTACCGCTCTCCCATGGATGAAGAATGGCAACAAGACCGCGTTTCTCAGGATCTCGTGCTTTCATCCACCAACGATGAGAACGTAATGCGGCATCAAATAGTAAACGTGTTCGTACAAGTACATCTTCTCGGCCTGTTGTAAATGCTTTTTCATATATATATCGCAATGCCATACCAAATACTGGCGGCTGAGTAATACCAGATGTTGTTGGTATTCTATCATGACGATGATGGGTGTCCCATACTTCAGATCCTGGAAAGTAGGTATCACTTGGCACATGAAAAACTATATGGGGTAACATGCCATCATTCCATTGTCCTTCAACAAGTCGTTCAAGTTCTTGATAAGCTCGATCTATGTCGAACGTGGCAAATCCCATTGCAACAAAAGCTGAATCCCAATTCCATTGAAATGGATAAAGACCATCAGTGGGTACTGTATAACCACCACGATCGTTAAGTGCAAGAATAGCA
>CAJNOP010003348.1:0-13351 GCA_905250075.1 Rotaria sp. Silwood1 | reverse complement strand
AAAAATGTGCCATGAATCGAACCAAATAACTTTATATATGTACCCCGACATGTTTTTTTTGCACTCCTTCTTAATTGTTATCTTGATAAGTTAAGTTTAATGTACGGTGAGTTTTATTTAGAAGGTTGACGTCGAATAATTCAACTATGTCGATTAAAACTAAAAAAATCAAAATACTTCAAAATGAATGTCGAATATGTGGTGCTCCTGCTGAATATACTCATTTTGGTGTTATTTCATGTACTCCATGCAAAATGCTCTTTAAACGAAATACCAATACTGAAAAGGTCAAATTGATCTCTATTTCTTATTTAATTCTCATATTAATCGATTTAGAGAGCATTCGTATGTAACTTCAATGGTCAATGTGAAATAAATATAAATAATCGTCATACATGTTCATCATGTCGACTTGCTAAATGTTATAAATGTGGAATGAGCATTGACAAACTTCAAGAATCAAGATATTGTAAACCAAAAATAAAAGCTTTAGTTAAAGTACAAGGACAACAACAACCAGAGAGAGTACGATTATTAAATCAAACTGACAGAAATAAAATTATTGAAGACATTTTTTTTTCATTTCTTCAATGTCAATCTCAATCACTTAGAAAATTCTCACGATATTGAAATAATAATTTTTCATATTCGTTTATTATATACAATCATCTTTTCGACTCAATTATTTCAAATCTTATTAATTTAATCAGTTTTTTTACTGATTTTTATTTTTATATCGTTGAAAAATTTTTGTAAAATACTCTCATCTTATTATATAACTCAATATCTGATTAAAGAATAGGTAATAAAATTGTTACGAATAATTGTCTTAAATTGCCGACAGATCAAACTTTGAGCAAATTTTTTTTTGCTTGGCATGATTGGATTACCTATAGTGATACATATTTAAATGATATTTTTTTCTTACTTGCTTTGTAACTTTTTTAAGGTATTGACAGTTCGAAATTTGAGCATAACTTTTTTCTTTTGGTGTTTTTTTATCATGATTGAAGAGAGCTTGTAGTTACACGTATAGAAGTGAAACTTAGTCAAATTAGGTTTGAAAAAAAAATCAGAAAAGTCTATAAATATCGAGATACATCAAGTTTCAATATTTATCCGAGTTTTTTTTAAATTTTACTCATCATATAGTTAGGAAAAGAAACTATGTATGCTATGTGGCAAAAAAAAGTCATAGAAATCAGATTCGTATTCTAAGTGTTTCACAATCAGAACTTCAGCTCCGAAAGAAACGAATGTCATATTCAGAGTCAGAAAAACAAAAATCTGCATAAAATAAGGGGTGGTCACAAAGTTTTGATCCCTCCTTAGTAAATCAAGAATATCTATATCAAATTCATATGAAAGCATTGTTCAAATAATGTCATTTTGTAGAGAAAGAGAAGAGCTATCATCTGGAAAAAAGACAGTTTGAAATGCATATATTTATTATAAAGTTATGATCATTTTACTAATTTCGAGTGAAAAAATTATATATTTTGTGTTTTTTGCAAAAAACAAAAATATTCTTGTAACACCTAAGCCGGAATAGTTTTCTGGATTTTTTTATATATGGTTGAACAGAGTTCATCAAGCTCTACAATAATACGAATATCAACATTTTTTCTGATCCTGTTTCTGATACAAAACTTGGAGACAAGTAGAAAGACTAGTAAAAATCTTATATATTGTGTATTAAAGAAAGTATGCTTAATTTCCAATACCTTCAGTCAATCGATTAGTTAGTCTGTTTCTGAAGCTCGGAAAGGGTATTTTCATCTACGGAACGTGACAAAGTATCTCAAAACATAAAATAATAGACAGAACAGTCGATCTACCAAACTTATTGTAAGTTACGTATACTCTACAATACATGATTTGCCAGATTTTTATTAGTCGGTCTGATTGCTATCAGATTTTGTATTCAAAAGAGGATCAACATTCTTTTGGATATCCATATTTTGGTAGAGCTTGTCGAACTCTATCTAATCATATAAAAATAGCTACTAAAGATATGTAAAAATTCATATCTCAATCGAGTTTGATTATTCAAATATTGTAAGAATATTTTTGTATTTTGCAAAAAACGCAACATAGAAACTTTTCACTCGAAATTAGTAAAATGATCATAACTTTATAATAAATATATGTATTTCAAACGGTCTTTTTTTTCAGATGATAGCTCTTCTCTTTCTCTACAAAATGGCATTATTTGATCTATACGTTCATATGAATTTGATATAGATATTCTTGTTTTACTAAGGAGGGGTCGAAACTTTGTGACCACCGTTTATATTTGAAAACAAACCTACCAACTGATATATCATCAAAACATGAATCGAATCATATATCTTTTATTTTAAATAAATTTCATTTTTATAAGAAAATTCAATTTTTACGAAAATATAGTTAAATTTTTCGTATAAACAGCAGAACTAGCAAAAAAAACGACACAGTTGAATCGAACAAAAAGAATCCCTCTGCTATAGTGATATTTATTGTGCAGTAATGGATGAACATTTTTCAGTCAATTATACATAAATCGATAGACAAATGTTTGCTCTATCCTGAACAAAAAAAAATCTTAACTCTGAATGTCACTGAAAATTCGAGTTATTCAAAATTTTGTCAAAATGTTTTGTTTTCCGGTAGAACTCATTCATTCTGCTCTCGTATTTTATCTTTATGATGATTCATTATTTTGTTCTGTAACATTTTTAGTAATATGTAATTCATACTCTTCATGCAGAGCAGAAAAACTCTGTAAATAAAACTAATAATGTAAACGTATGATTCATTATTCACTTCAAATTCATTTATTAAGAATTAATCGTATAACTACTTTCACTGTTGACGATTACATGAAGTATAGTGAGATAGAATTCTTAGTTTTCACTGACTTGCTATAATATAGTAAACGAACGAAAAAGAAGAAAACCATGCTTGAATAGAGAAATCTATTTATTTCTATACAACGTTGAAGAAGAAGATTTCAATGTAACATAAAAAAAAAACAAATATGCAAAGATTGATATATTGTTCTGAATTAAAGGAAATAATTTTAATAATTTGTATCAAAGGGTCATATTTATCAGTTTCAAACTTCGAAAAATCGTGACTACTATTATGTAGAAGAGAACAATATATAATATTCTCAAAAAAAATATACACAAAAGTAATTTCTAACAAAATTCAATTTTAAAACATAACATAACAGTGAATAAGCAATATAATAAACTAATTATAAACATAGTAAAGATAATCAGAAATAATATATTTCGACGATAATTGAATGGACACTAATGCATTAGCTTCATTTTATTGTTGTATTCGAACAACTCTGGTATTATTGTTACAATTAGATTTTATAAAAAGTTTTCATTTTCAAGTGCAAACATATTAAAAAAAATGTCAACACGAACGATTGAAAATATACAATTACTGATAAGTATAAATTATGATCAAAATAAAAACGAGGTTTGTTTTCATAATATCATAATCATTATTTACCGTACATTGTTATTTTTTCGCAGTGTTGCGTATGTAGGTAAAGGATAAAAGAGAGACGAAACGAAACAAAGAGAAAATTAACTAAGAAGAAAAAAAAAGTAATTTTAAACAGCAAAACGATCATATGTGATATAGATTGTGATGAAGATTTTTGTTCGTGGGAGGAATGATCACTATTCAGCTTTACAACGGATAAACGAGAGAATACAGAAAAAAATGTGAAATGAATTGTATTCAAATATAAAAGACATGAATGATTATATGGCATGTTTTATCTGCATTCTTATATTTACTTTTTCTGTTCGGTTACGATCAAGTCCAAGATCATTTGACTAGTTTTTTAAATAAAAGAAAGACATTTTGTTTTAACATGTAAAGAATTGATTGAATTTTATCTTCGGAACAATTTGTTTTCATTTTCGTTTTGGCTACTATTTAAGCGGTCAGTAAAATAAATTAAATGATCAGTAAAATAGATGAAATGGTCAGTAAGATAAATGGTCAGTAAAAAGTATATAAATGATCAGTAAAAAGATTGAATGGTCAGTACTTAGACTATCACTCATATAAAAAAAAGATTGGAAAAAATCTAATTTTAATCGATTTTATAAATCAAACCAGTGATTAAAATAAATTAAATTTATAAATATTAATTTTAATGGCGGCGACGGTAAAATGCGTTTTCTCAAACTTTATGTTGAAAACTCAGATGTTCGATCGCTTTTTCGGACTCCTTGCCTCGGAAAATTAGTAGATATGATGCTAGATCGACCTTTGACATAAATTCCATGCTTCAAGACTCGGTATCAATTGGTACTTATTCATTTAAAAAGAAAAACTATTAGAATTGATTAAAATCGATTTAAAAATTTTAATCGATTTTAATAGATTAAAAATCGAATAATCTGACTAAAATTGAGTAAAATAGTCAATGAAAAAATTTTAATCGGTTAAAATGGATATTTATAAATTTAATTTATTTTAATCACTAGTTTGATTAAAAACCTGGTTAAAACTGTCCCATTTTAATCGATTTTTAATCACAAAAAAATCGATTAAAATCAGATTTTTTCCAATCTTTTTTTTTTATATGAGTGATAATCTAAGTACTGACCATTTAATCTTTTTACTGATCATTTATACATTTTTTACTAACCATTTATCTTACTGATCATTTCATATATTTTACTGACCATTTCATTTATTTCACTGACCGCTTAATAATATCCCTTTCGTTTTTATGTGGATCATCTGAGTGTAATATGACTAGATGTTGAAGCAGAAAATTCAACAGGATTATTTGTTCTGTTTTACGCACTGGCTATGATACGATAAGCAGAAAAATGAAAAATTATTCATTTGTATATCATATCAAAGAAGAATCCTTCAATTGTCCAAATCTTACAGCTGAATTTTATTCAAATAATCATTATAAGAATATTATTGTTAATTAAAATTGATTAGTTTTATTTTATTCTTAAAAAAATATCAATAGGTTATTATTTTGTTCGGAATTAAAGAAAATAATATTAATACTTCGCACCAAAGAGTTACATTTATGATAGTTTCAAACTTCGAAAAGTTGTGACTACTATTATTCAAAAGACGATACCATATAATATTGTCAAAAGAATACTACAAGAAAATGATTCCTAATGAAATCTAATTCTAAAACATAACATAACAATAAATAAGAAGTATAAAACATTATTTATCAATAGGGTTTCGACACTTAGAAATTCAAAGGATACTAATACATTCACTTCGTTGTATTGTTGTATTCGAACAACTCTGGTATTATTGTTACAATTAGATTTTATAAAAAGTTTTCATTTTCGAGTGCAAACATATAAAAAAATGTCAACACGAACGATTGAAAATATACAATGACTGATAAGTATAAATTATGATCAAAATAAAAACGAGGTTTGTTTTCATAATATCATAATCATTATTTACCGTACATTGTTATTTTTTTTCTTATTATTGAGTATGTAGGTATAGGTAAACGATAAAAGAGAGACGAAACGAAACAAAGAGAAAATTAACTAAGAGAACAAAAATGACCATGTATCATATGGATTATCAATGATAATGACTTGCTAAAAATCTTATGGCTTATATCGGTATAAAACAGAAATGTAATATGTCTATCGTTAGTTTGGTTATAGATTGGGTTTCATACAGATTTTCACTATGAAGTGAGACGGATGGATTGTATTTATTTTTACCGATCATCAACGAGAGAACAAGTTAAGCAAAAGAAAAGAGAAATATACGATGAATAAAAAACAAAAGACGTATGTTAAAATTATTTTTCATTTTTCTCGATGTGGTTGAGCGCACACAATAAAACAAATATTTCAAGTATATAAACGCCAGATTTCGGATTCAATCTAAGCACAAAATAACAACGACAATAACTTTGTCTCTCCATTCGTCAGCAAGTAAAGGTATGTAGATATGAAACTGTAGATTCTTTAGCTCTTTTTTTTTCAATAATAATTATAGAACAAAATTCTTTTGTAATATTTGTAGATTTTGTTTTTGTCATTCAAAAATATGCCGGAGTTCAAAGCGTTCAAGGATCAGGTTTATGAAACATTGAAGAGTAAATACGATTCATCAAATTTATTTGTCGATCCAGAGTTTCCAACTACAATTAAATCACTCGCCGAGCACAAGGAGGGAAAAGCTGAAACTATTGTATGGAAAAGACCAAAGGTAAATAACATGATTTGTCATTGAAGCAGATTCTATTATCATTGTTTGATGCATTTGTAAAACTCTAGGATATTAATCCAAATGCTCAATTTGTTGTTAATTCTTATGAAAAAGAAGATTTAAATCAAGGAGAAGTTGGAAACTGTTGGTTCATTGCTGGTTGTGGTAAGTTTCTCATACACAAAAGAGCACTTCTTGTTATGCAGCGTATTTACAATTTTTTCCAAAGTTCATTTATGTCGAGAAACTGGTTATTCATTTTGATGTGAGCATTTAAATGTACGTGATTAGTGAGTATTTAGATCAAATTGACTTATTATAGATATCATGAAACATATCAGTATTATTCTTTTCATATTTATCGATATTTTTATTAAGTCAGATAGGTAGTTGCTATATAAAAAAAAGATTGGATGCAGGCAAAACAGAAAATCTTCATAGTTGACTCACTAGAATAGTAATTAAAAATTTAGATCTGAGAAAGAGAAGCAATCTAAGCTGAGAAGACAAAAAAGTTGACATTGAGTGTTTACATTTGAGAGACTTTTTTTGATTTATTGTCTGTAAAACTCAGTCATATTAATAATAGATGTTTATGTTGTGTTTCAGCTAACTCATCTATTTACATTGAAAACAATATTCTAGTTCATATATTTGAGTCTTTTTTTATCAGTATACAACTATATACATTAAAAAAGATCGAACTAGTGGAGTTTTTTAATTATTTTGTTGATGTGTTTAATAACATAATAGTCAAAATATTTTTTTGTTTGGGAAGGTTTCAAAGTCATATGCTACTATCCATGGACATTGATAGACTAATCTTACGAGAGAAGATTCTAAAATTTAGCGCTCGATTTTGAGTTGGATATAAATCTATTTGTAAAGCTTCATGAAACTACAAGAAGTCTTAAAAGATTCGTTCAAATATGTTGTTTTTAACAAATTATGATCATTTGGTTGGATTTGTAACCTCCAGTGAGAACACATACTAACCAATTGTATCACTGAACTTTTCACAGTACCTTTGTCCATAGGCAGATCTTATGAGCTTTCAAATGTTCTAAGACGATCATATATTAGAAAGAAATCTCAAAAAAATGATGCTCTACAATATTGAATATTTCTAAAAGGAAAGATTAATGTTGCTGAAAGTGTCAACATATTTGAATGCTCATGATATATCTCTATGGACGACATTGTGAATTGTGATAATGTATCATGACGAAGTCTTTTAGATTTCTTCTTAGTTGATTAAGTTTTAATAAATTTTTTATTAAAAATCAAAAGTATTTACAAGCTTTTCTTTTTATGAAAAGACATCTTACTGATCTCTCTCCTCTGAATAAGAAAAAAAAACTATGAGAATAAACTTGATTACTAATAGATGTAAATACTAATTTTTAAGGTAATAATAATTCTTAGGATATTCTGTAATTTAATGAAACTATTGCTATAAAAGCGATAAATTTCAATATGTATATATATATATGCTGCAAGATACGAAGCCATGTTTAAAGACAAATGTTTGTTTATCCACTTATACTGAGTTCAATGCAATAAATTGATAAAGGCACAAAGTTTTTTTTTATTTAAAAATTATTCTGATATCGATATAACAATACTACAGTCAAAAGATCATCTTTTCTTATCACACGTATCTAATTTATTTACTTTGACAATGTTAAATATCTTATTATAATGATTGATTTATTAAATGAATAAAACTTTCTTTTCACTGAGGAACATTATACGATTGTTGTTTTCTTTAAGTCTCTAAGTTATTAACACTGATAGTTCCATTTGTTTTTAGCAACAAGTCAATATAGTATTTTTTCACATATGAATTTTTTATATTATTATTATATAGGTGCCATTACATTAAATAAACCTTTTCTTGAGCGAGTAATTCCTCAAGATCAATCATTCGACGAAAGTACTTATGCCGGTAAAGCAACATCATTGGATGGCCAATACTTATTTTTCTCTACATTATTTGTAATTCATTGTTAGGTATTTTTCATTTCCGATTTTGGCTCTATGGTGAATGGCTCGATGTTGTCATTGATGATCAATTACCATGTACTCAAGACGGTGGATTTATTTATTGTCGAAATGTGAAAGACAAAAATGAAATGTGGGCTCCATTACTTGAGAAAGCTTATGCAAAGTAGATTTCAAGAGAATAAATTTAGTTCTTGTAATGTATTTTCATCAATTTTTTTAAAGAGTTCATGGCTCTTATCAAACATTGGATGGAGGTCATATGAATGAAGCTCTCATTGATATGACAGCAGGGCTTGATGAAACCTTTAAACTATCCAAACTTGATGCGAAAAACGATAAGCAACCTAATTATAAAGAAACAATCAAGCGAATAATGTATCAAGCATATGCCAAAAACTCTATGCTTGGTTGTTCTATCAATGCAGATCCGTTAAAACCAGAAGAATCGCTTAGCAGTGGTTTGATTGCAGGTATAGATTGATTTCTTCGTTTATTCTAGTTGATGATATCTGTTTGTGTAAAATTAAGGACACGCATATATTGTTATTGACGTTCAGGATATAACAACAAATAACGATCAAAAGGTCTCACTTGTTAAAGTTCGTAATCCTTGGGGAAGTGGTGGCGAATGGAATGGTAACTGGTCTGATAAGTGAGTGAAAAACGATGCGTCGTTTCTCTCAATTAATAGTACCATATTTTTGATCGTCTATGTATAGCTCAACAGTATGGGATACCGTTAGTGACGAAGTAAAAGAGAAGTTAAAATATAAAAAGCTTGATGATGGCGAATTCTGGATGTCATTCGACGAATTTTTTTCTAACTTTCATGAAGTTGATATTTGTCATTGTGGTCCATCATCATTCGAAGCTATAGCAAAGCAAGAAGATTCTTCGAAACCAGTTGATCAATCTGAGGTAAGTTTTTCATGGTTAATTTGTTACTCTAATTAACTTTTCCACTATACTTTCAACTTCCAGCGTATATGGATGGAAGAAAAATTTTTTAGCGAATGGTCTTTCGAAAAGACAGCAGGAGATAACTCACAAAAAGAAGACAAAGGTACTTGTAAGAAAGAATATAAAAAGCAAACAATAATATGAAATTCTATTAATTTTATTTTTTATAGAAAAATTTTGGTCAAGTAAGATAAACGTTTTTACTTTTTTTATTCTATTAGTCTAGCATTATTGTAAAGATCCACAATTCGTTATCAAACTGACTGAAGGTGATGAAGTGACATCTGAAGGAGATGGAAATCAGAAAAATAAATTGTGCACAATGATTATTTCATTGATGGTTAAGTGTGATTCAAGAATGGACATGCAGATTAAAGGAAAAATGTTCAGTTCGGGTTTTCGTGTTTATCGAGTGAGTAGACATAAAAAAGTACTAATTCATTATGGAACAATGAAAACTTTAATATAATCATCGATATTAAAATAAGAGAATAATTTGCTTTTTTTAAAATACTCTCATTTTTTTATTGTAAAAACATTATTAATAGAACTTCAAATTTTGGTTTAAAAAGTATACTGCAATAATTAGATTTAATGTTAAATTTGAAATATGAGCAAGGAATTATTATAAAATTTTGTGACATATTATTTTATAGGGAGCTAAATCACAAATGAAGAAAGTTATAGAGATCAATCTTCGATATATATTTTCTAATAGAATATAGTAAGACTATCTTATCGAAGATGAATTTCATTCAGTATTTCAATTGAGGATATCCTTTGACTTTTTTCATCTCTCAAAAAAACCCAATGGAAATAAATTTGAAACGTTCTCGGAAGAAAAAGTGTTATTGGAATATTCAATGAGAAAAATAATAATGAAAACTGACTTTGATGCTTGAAAGCTATTGAAATCTTAATTTTGAAAGTTATTATTCTGAGTTCGATTTTCAGTTGAGACTAATTTTATTTTAAAAAATATTTCTAGAGCTCTCTCTTTATTTATTTTAAAATTTTACTAAAGATTTTTTGTTTGAACACTGAGAAGAACTGTTTTTTTACATTATGAAAAAGCTCTTTTAAGTATGATCAACTGTCGACGTGTCATTTGACATCATCTATTACTCACTAAATCCAATTTGCTAGAAATGTTTCATGTTCAGCGTTTTATCTAGGTTTATTCATTACAAGTTAACAAATTCATTTATCAGAAGAGCAGACAAAAAAATTCTTGAGAGATGAACTATTAAGAAAGTTGTTGAGTCTATTATATTGACGTATTCAAAAGACAACGATATACAAAATATGTAGTTGAATCTGATTGAAATTGAGGACGAAGAAGAGTCAGATAATGGGTACAATCGAATTACCTAATTCTACCACGAAAAATATCGACTCACGGTAATACATCTGTAACTCGACTAGTATTTATTGTACAGAACTGATTAATCGAATGAACATTTCTGTGTCAATATGAATGTGGTCGATTATAAAATACACAATCTTTGATAGCAAGAGATGCGAGAATACGAGCAAGGTTGTTTTATTTTTCACTTTTCATGGTATTTCCAGTTATGCCACTGGTCTGATTTTTAGTTCCTTGTCCTTTCACTTCTAAGTGAAACAGAATGACTTCTGAAGTAGAATAAAATTTTATGGACAAGATTCAAATGTGAAATATGCCCAGAGAAGTACTAATAGAAGTACTTTGGCGAGGTACACTGTATGGTTTATGCTTTAGTCATAACTAAGAATGGTTTTGTTCATAAAATCTTGTTCTACTTTGAAAGACATGTCGTTTGATGTAGAAAGAGAATAATTATGAACTAAGAATACTTCCAGTGGTATATTTAAGAATATTAGGAAAATTGAAAAAAATCATCTCTCCTCGTAGTTTCGCTTCTCTTATGGAACAAAGATTAATTATTACGAGATAAAAATTGCTCGCAACAGAATTAGGTCACTCAATTCTAGCACCCTGTTTATTGGGATTACTTCAAAAAATTACATCGAAATATTTTTAGGAATATTATATTGATTTGATTTTTCTCGGAGAGACAAACTTGGTCTCCGAATATGAGCACGAGGGAATGTCCCATATCATCCCCTCCCACCTCTATGACTGGATAAAACATTGTTCACGTTGCCTACACTTTCAAAGACGAGCTTTCTTCATCAACACGGTACTTTTCCAGATACGATTCTTGACATCGATTGAAAACATATTTGGTATTTTTATTTGAACTGTGAGAAAAAGATTAAAATCTTACGTTAATCTTTCAATGAATTTTGTAAGTGATTTTTTTTCATCTAATATAGGAATATTTATTGTGATAAAGATCTTTTGAAAAACAGTCGCCACATCTGTTCTTTGACAAGGCTTGCTATGCACATTTTTTGAATGAAACCGTTCATCGTTTCATAAGAAATATTCTCGACGGTCTTGCGACACATTTTTCTGGATGCACTAACATTGTAATTAGTACAACGTTCGCGAGCGCATTTTTTTACTAAAAGTAAAAAACGAATCCGTTTGAACTCTCTATGTCACTTTCTAATCAATAAAATTCATTTCTGATTTCGAGAGTGCTCTCATTTTTAACTTATTTATGTTTTGGTAGGTGATAGATGAAGCTAGTTTTAATAACAATATTCAAAACGCACAATTAAAATTATATGCAAATCAATTGAAATATGTGACAACCAGCCTTCCATTTACTAATCTAAGCGTTATAACTAGACGACTTCGCTTACCGATAGGAACTTATGTTATTATTCCATGTACGATCAGAAATGATCGAACTGCTAAATTTTTATTGCGAGTATTCACTGAAAAGAAAGGTGATCAAACAATGACTGTGTAAGTCTATCGTGTCCAATAATCTCATAAATACTTTCATTGAACTCCTTAATAAATATATATTTCATCTTTTTTTAGTCAGTTAACAAACAATAAGCCGGACTTGGTAAGAATAGTTTCTTCATTAAATTCTGTTGTATTCATCTTTTATATCTTATTTTTTTCTATTTCTTCAGACTGAAGAAGAATGTGCGTTTAAAGGCGAAGAATTTTCTGAACTAGATTATGACACGATCGGACCAGATGATGACACGCTCGACATAATTGTTGAAATCATTGACCCTGATGAAATGACCGAAACGACTGATGAAACCGATCAGCCAACAGATGCTGAAGATCCCAACGCACAAGAAGATTCGAATGCAGATGCAAACAATGAGGCAACATAATAAAAATAAGAAATGGTAGTGGGGACGTTACTAACAAGAATCATATTCCACCATAAATTATATTTAACTTCCTGAAATTTTTCTATAACATACACAAGTTTTTTTTCTCTTATATTTTAAGTGAGTTTTGTTCCATTATTTTCGACTAGATTTATTACTTTTTTATTTATATCCTATTGACATTTTATATAAACAATGTATTTGCTTATCTATACGAGTAGTGTGTACTTAGAATATTGTATCCGTAAATTTTAATCATTAGATATTTG
Organism: Rotaria sp. Silwood1; assembly: GCA_905250075.1. Taxonomy (NCBI): domain Eukaryota; kingdom Metazoa; phylum Rotifera; class Eurotatoria; order Philodinida; family Philodinidae; genus Rotaria; species Rotaria sp. Silwood1. The sequence goes on along the minus strand of CAJNOP010003348.1, from coordinate 632 downwards.
TAATCCAATAAACGAAACAAAATTCATTTTTTGATGTATCTACTGGTTGCGGCAGAAACAGTATTTGGGTGGGGTGTGTACTTAAATCAATATCAAACAGACAGACTTATATCTTTCAAATACAAATCAATCTGCAACTTTCAACTCTTGCTTTCCAGCAACCGATATTCTCTCTATCAAATATAAACTATTTAATAAATATGCTTGAATTCAAATTTTTCTTTAAAATAAGTGCAGAGTTGATTTTGCCGACGCGTTTCGTGTTATTTATTAACATATTGAAACACTCCTCAGGGCTATGCATTTACAATTATAAGCAAAAAGACGAAAATTAATTAAAAGAAAATAGTAATTAAAAGAAAAATTTATAATTGAAAGTTAGAGTAAAAACAGAAGAAGGGGGTGGAAGCATAAAGGGTGTTTGATAAGTTCTGATTCCATCCGTATTTTGACTATAACTTTTTTTCTTTTTGATCTTTAAAGTTGATTGTTTTTCAAAAAGATGCGCCTTGAAATTCTCTACAAAATCATAATCAAATTTATTTCTGTAGAAAGGTAAGAAAAAAAATTAAATGAAGATTATCCAACACATAAAAAATACCCAACTATCGAAGCTAACGGGTGTCCCATAA
>CAJNOP010003347.1:0-13352 GCA_905250075.1 Rotaria sp. Silwood1 | reverse complement strand
TTTTTATCATTACTGTCAATGGTAATCCATTGAATCGCGAGTAAGTGAATATTTATTTTTGATCATAGGCGAAATTTAAAATGAAATGTTTTACATAGATGCAAATGCAAAGCTGTTTCGAATACAGTCCATTTTCCATTTCATTCATGGGACATATCATCATGTAAATTTTGTTCATGTAAAGATGCAGCCATGGTCAAATGTGAAGAAGCATGCAAAGCTATGGTACAATCTTATGCACTTACTGGTTGTGGAAAAGTTATCAAAGGTAGCAAGGTGAAATATTCATGGGACGCAAGTTCATGTTCAAATGGTGTTAGCAAAGTGGAATAAAGGGTGTTCCATAATAACTGACGATAAATTGTTGTTCATATTTTTCGTAATTCTTCTTGATATAGAGGGTTGAAATTTTTGTCACATATATATCTAATGAAGATCTTCTATTTCTGAAAGTTTCAGCTCTTTAGCTATAACTACTGGTGAAATACATCAATATGATTGAAATACATGAATTTTCGTAATCGATATAGCAGGGCAGTTTCACGGGTGGTTAACAGAAAACTAGAAAAGTATTCAGAAAATTTTCTTTCGTATGAGAGTTTGTAGAGCTTTTTCCGCTGATCATTTTGGTAAAAAAATCTTTCGAATTTCATTGAGAAATGACGATGTTATAGTCAAAATATTCATCGCAAAAAAAAAAGATGTCAATTCTTTTGATAGAAATATTGTATACAATGTTCAATCGAGAATTATTCATCCTATTTGCTTGTATTTCAGAAACGGACTATAGGATTTTGTAGAGCAAACTTTCCTCTACAAAACTTATTACGTCACATTTCCCCAGAATATAGCCACATTTCGAAATATACGACTCGACTTTTCGTTACACTTTAACCTATTTTACAGTGTTTAGTATTTTGTCTATAACATCGCTGTTTCTCAGTGAAATTGGAAAAGTTATTTTACCAAAATGATACGCGGAAAAAGCTCTACAAACTCCAATACCAAAGAAAATTTTCTGGATACTTCGTGATTTTTGGTTGACAACTCATGGAAATATCCTGCATCATTTTCACGATCAAAAAATATTAAAAAATCAATGTCGAAAATTTATGTATTTCAGCGTTGTCGATGTATTTCACCAGTAGTTACAGCTAAAGAGCTGAAACTTTCAGAAATAGAAGATCTTCATTAGATATATATCTGATAAAAATTTCAGCCCTCTATGCCAAGAAAAAGTATGAAAAATATGAACAACAATTTATCGTCAGTTATTACGGAACACCCTTTATTAGATGAGAAAAATCAACGATGACTCATGTTGGTTTACCGGTCGTTTTGAACTGGTACCAATGTCGGTCAGAAAAAACTTTACCAGCTGCAACACTGGTATTAGGAGAGCCCTTCTAATACATGGGAAGGAGGAGGGATTATCTATACAATTACAGTTTCCAACACCACTTTTGGAAACCAGTTTTATGATTGTTTTGCAGCCATGCCAACTTACCTGCTTGATTGTTTCACGCATACACAGGACTTTGTTATTCGTTATCAACTGTCAGGAAACACTTACTTTGCTTTTCTGTCGCATCTAGCACTTCTTCTTCGATGTTGTCATTCAAATTATCCAGTTTTGTGATAGCTCCTTGTTCGTGATTTTCTTTTCTTTGGAAACAATTACGGCAAAAGTTCGGTCGATAGTAATGAGCGTTGAATTCTGAACAAATTGCATTCTTCGAAGGGTCTACAACAAATGCACCAACACATGAAAGATATAACATTGCTCTGCCTGCTGAAACCTCCTGGTGATACAATACTCATTACTGTTTCAAGGCCTTTAAAGAAAAGCAGTTTTATAGGTATCGTCTCATTTGCGACCATACAGTCGAAAATTCAAAGTTTATTAAATTAAATTATATTTCATTTTTCAATTAATTTGAATTTTTCACATTAAAAGCGATTGAAAGTGTCAAATTTTCGATTTTTAAGTCGTTAAAACTTATTTCTTCAAAAAAAAACTCCGAAAATTAAAATCGTTACTTTTATTATTTAATATTTTTTACTGAAACGAATTTTAAAAGCCATTTTGCTTGAAGAATTGAAACTTGTTTTCTGTGTTATTTCTATTCTTTTTTTGGGAAGATGTAGAGCTCGCTGGTGCTTTCAGTACAATTTCTATCTATAAATTTAGAAAGATGTAGAGTTCGCTCGTGTTTTCAATACAATTTCTATCTATAAATTTAGGAAGATGTAGAGTTTGCTACTGTTTTCTATGTAATTTCTATATTCTGGTTTAGGAAGATGTAGAGTTCGCCTGATATATGCCTGCAAGGTTTCGATGTATTCAGCTCTTATTAGTAGAGTGTGCTAAACTACGTAGTGCTCTTCTTCTTTTTCTAAATTGAGTCTCATATTTAGAGTTCATTGGACCGAATTACCGATATGAACGTCATAAGCCTATTTTTGTATGGGAACTCTATGTAGTTTTCATACTAACATAAGATAAACAGTCCACTGAAAAGAAACTAATTGGAACCCAAATATATAATTATTCAACAACAAAACTGTGGAAACAATGTAAACAGGACAAGATTTAGGTGTTGGTATTAGAGTTCTCTTCAAACAGGCGTATATCGAAGTCATACTTTGAATGGATATTGAATCATGCTTGTGGAACATGAGAGAAACAATTCAAAGCTCCCCTCGATCTTCATCCAAACTTTCTTTTTTTTTCGCCACTTGCTTGAGCTATATTAGGGTTCGTGTTTCAGTATGAGAATTAAGCATATCACTTTCCAAAAGGTGTTCCTGACTAAGATTAAGATTCATAGTACTTAAACTAAATCTATGATCTAGCTACGTTCCAAAAAAGTTTTTATAAAAACTCTCTCGCGATCAACCTATTTTAGTGACCTCGTTTAAAATGCGAAAAGATTTCATTGGCGTTTTTTTTAAATAATTTCTTCGATAGTATACCTCACTTATAAAATCTTCTTTTTGGTGAAGCAGCAAAATTCATAATTACTTCAGAGCTGATAAAACATTTTGAATCAAATACCTTGAAATGTGAAACAAATTTTCTTTCACTGCCATGTTATTACATTGATCTTCCAAAATGAGAAGTGACACTCTCAGACCGCATTCACTTACCTCCAAACAGACTACACGCGACACTTCTAAATCTTTTTTATATTCAGTTAGATTTATGCTGCATTTTCTAGCGAACTCTACAACTTCCTAAGCTAAATGTTAAATTGCATTGAAAGCACCAGGGAACTCTACATCTTCCTAAACTAAAATATAGAAATTGCATTGAAAACAGTAGCGGACTCTACATCTTCCTAAATTTATAGATAGAAATTGTATTGAAAACACGAGCGAACTCTACATCTCCCTAAATCTATAGATAGAAATTGTATTGAAAATACGAGCGAGCTCTACATTTTCCTAAATTTCCAGGTAGAAATTGTATTGAAAACACGAATGAACTCTACGTCTTCCTAAATTTATAGATAGAAATTGTATTGAAAACACGAGCGAACTCTAATATATTGCTAAATTCGATGCGATCTCAAGTTGAAAGTGAAAATTTTCAAATAGAAGTATTCATCAACAATAACTTGAAAATTAAATTAATTTAAATGTTATTGTTTACTGAAATTTAAAAGCTTCATAGTATTTTAAAATTTTATTTGACTTATGATCGCAAATGAGAAGTAGCCCACCCACACCCACACGCATACGCACACGCACATCCACACCCACCCACACCCACACCCACACCCACACGCACACGCACACGCACATCCACACCCACCCACACCCACACCTACACCCCACACCCTTCCTATATTGTTCAGATCAATCAACGATTCGACCGCTGAGAGTTTCATCATAAATTAAGATCTCATTTGCTTGCAATTTTTGGAACCGATCCATCGGATGTAATTACAGAGTGTGGATGTGGATGCGGGTGTGTGTACATCTTCTCTTCGCTCACACCCTTTAGCGGAAAATCGATCAAGAAAAATTTCATATTTGATCTAAAATGAAATTTTTAACTTAATCAATATTTTCTTCTTTGAATATCCAACAAGGTTATCATGTTAAATAGCTAATAAATGTTCTTTTTCATCAAGATCGAGATAATTACTTACCCTAGTGAAACATCTTGTAAGCAAGATCTTGAAATCTTGGGATCGATAAGCAAGACCTTAACAACGTGTTTGAACATGTGAAGCATACATTTTCAAAATAAATTTTTTAAAAACTATTTCTCGAATGTTAATTATTCGAGAACATACTGATCTCGATCAATCATCGAGGGAGAACTGCCTTGAAGCACTCCAATGGAGATCGAGCCATCTCAAGGTCAGTCAAATTCCAAGGTCTGACTTGCTTCAATTATTTGAGATAGGAATAATTCAAATGAAAATAAATTGAAAAAGTGTGATAATATGATTTTACAGAAAAAAAAAATTCGCTTTATGAGAGGTTCGAGTCATAGTTTCAGAATAAATTATGTATTGTATCGCAAACCACGACGTACGAAACAGATTTTATCGTAATATGTACCCAAGATCCTAAATATCTGTAAAAAAGATCTTACTTATCTGGACCCAAGATCTGATTCAAGATCTTGGTACAAGATAATATGATTATCTTGTACCTAAATTTTCAAGATCTGTCAACATTTCTGTACCTTGTATCTTGCCCAAGATCTTGCTTACAAGATGTTTGACTAGGGATACGTTATCGGATTGAGAATCTTCGGATCTTCATGTAGAATTATGATAAATTCACATGCAATTCTTATGATATTCTCATAGAAATTAACCGATCGTAATTGGTTGAGCAGCTAACCCGTTATAGGGAGATGTGAATTCGATTCTCATCCTGCTCAGATGATTCTTTCTGTTTAGTCTTTTGTCCAAGTGCATATATTCATTTTAAACAAATGAATAGAATTGTGTGGACAAGCAAAATGATGGTAGATGGTTCTATATGAACTCGTTCTAATGCTTTCTCTTTCGGTTAAAAGTAACGCAAACTTACCCTCGGTTCTTCTGAAAGGATCTTCATTGGAGATGACGAAGAGGAAGACAACGATCAATTTTTGGATATGAAGGATCATTGATGAGATCGGTAGAGAGCGAGAGAAATTTTCAGCTACCCTGCAACAGCGACAATTTTACAAGATTCAAAGTTAGAATCATCTCTTCTCTACAACACTTTGCTTGGAATTCTTCTCAGTTAAATAATTCTCTATGCAATCGTAATATGTTATCATGTCTTCAGTACTCGAAAAAGTACTTTATGACAAGTGTTATCCCACGTATTTACTCTTTTTCTTATAAGAAAACCGGTATTTATTAAGTAATTCCAAGAGTACTTGCCGAAAATGTTGAAAGTATTTTCTGGAGATTTGAAATTGTTCAGTACTTTTTCAAATACTTGCCATCGGCATGTTGACTAGAGTAACGATAAAATGACTTCTGTTTATTAGCGATTCCATGCGATTTTTGAACGAACTATCCATGAAAATGATAGTAGAATTAATAAACCAATAGGACTTGAAGACTCAACGTCCTACAAATGTTTTCTAGTGAGGCCACTACGATCGCAGATTAAATAATCTCAATCAGTATAGGCTCTATCACAAACTTAAGTAACTGTATCATGCTATAAAATGTATAGATTTGCCAAAGATGGTATTGATTATTATATGACATTGGCAATTTCGAAAAAAAGACAGAGTTTGTAGCAAGATTAAAAATAACTTTAGTCAACAGTTATGACATGTGAGATGAAATAATAGAAGACAAAAAAAATGAAAAGAAAGCAGAGTTCGACGGTTTGTTGCGATTTGTTGCATGTATTCATTTACGCTGTACTTGGTTTAACATTACATTTATAATCATCTGAATTGGCGACATATTCGACAAATTTCTCTTGTGTAACACTACGAAACAATTAAAGATAAATCACAAGAATAGGAAAAGTAAGAGAACTCACGGGCCACTGCCATCATCAATTTTGCTCCAATGATGTTCCCATGTGGAAGTCTTTCCTGGTTTTTCCATGTCACCCCTACTCAAATACAAACGGAGAAAAATAGTCGTTCGTTAGATCAATGTGAAATAATGAGAGAAGAAAGACCTACGCGTTACATAGATTTAGACGATTGAACAATTGTTCACCATGTTCACGTGAGACATACCCTGTAAAATACATAAAAAATAAAAAATAAAAAAATCTGAAAAAGAATAAAAGAGAATATATTCACCTGGTGTCGGATTATTGTGATCCATGATGTAATTGAATCGATCACGAGACGATACACCACTTGTCGATGTATCTGGCCTATTATCAAGTAGCAAATAAGCATTGACAAAGTCTGTCGAGAATAAAATATATATTTTAAACGATAGGATTTAGACTTTCAGCTACCTTCGAACGTCAGTTTTCCTGAAATACACAAAGAAAATAACTATATTAAATAAATATATTTCAATCGTACCCGATCCTTCTCTATCAAAAGCTTTGAATACATGATCTGACATCTTCTCCAAATCGTGTTCACTCCACATGGCTGGTGCAGAAGGACCGACTTGTTCACTACTGACTTGACGACTCAAATACATTTCTTTGTACAAACGACGAAATTCTTTCTTGTCCATTCTATTGTCGTTGCCTGTAGACGTTATAAATTCTTGATAGAGCTTTTCAACCTTATCTCGAGGAATTTCTAAACTCATTCAGACATTTTTAGGACAGAATACAATACTTGAATCCTTACTGGTGATATTGCTAAATCGATCTAAATCCCACTGGGTGAACTTCTGTTTCGACTGATTCTTACCCATTGTAAAAAAAAAATGAAGAAAGAGAATGTGTGTAGTTTAATAAACAGTAACAATTCAATGGTAAAATACTTGCTTTTATACAATGATAAATGACGCAATTCTCTTTCTATTTTAGTCTTTTTTTCTACTAGAAACACTTTGTCAGATGTGTCTTTAAGAGTAATTCAGTACAAATGTCAATATATGTACGGTTCGAGATTGAAAGAAATTCTTTACTGTAATCTTTCTCGCTGTGCTGACAAGAGGAAAGAGAGAAGAAATGTATTTTTTTCGCGTCAATGTTTACCTACAATGATTGCTCAGAAGAGAAAGAAGAAGAAAGAAATGTGAAGGTTCATAAAGTCTTTTTTATTCTTTCATAAGCAAAGCAACTAAACTTTTAGAACAAATTGTCAGTAGATACTTTCTTGAAAATAAATCCGAATCTTTTTTCTAAGTTAATCAATGCACGGTTATCTATCTCATTTTCAATCATTTGTATTTTACAAATAGAATAGAAATTCGAAAATACAAAATTTTTAAGTAGAATTAAAAATTGCAGAATGAGAAATGCCTTTAATTCATAAATTGATAAAAAATAAGATTTATTTGAGTAAATTGTTCACTTCCTAATTAACAGTGATTTATTTATTTAATAATAACTTGACGTTTCGGATAACAATATCGTCCTTCATCAGAAGAGATTATACATAAATAAAATAGAAATTTTCTTTACATATATAGAGTCGAGTTCATATATATATATCTTCTTTTAATCTAATAGTGGTACGGACAAGACGGTAATAGTCTGACACGATAAAGGTAAACTTTTTATCGTCCGTATCACAATTAGATTAAAAGAAGAGAGATATATATGAACTCGACTATATATATGTAAAGAAAATTTCTATTTTATTTGTGTTCGGGTGAAGGACGATATTGTTGTCCGAAACGTCAAGTTATTATTAAATAAATAAATCAATATTAATTAGGAAGTGAACAATTTATTCAAATATATCAATAACCTTCCTTAATCAAAAACAACACATATAGAAGACAGTAGATAGAACTGTATGAGCTACCATCTAACAATAATCAACTAAATTTTTAAATTTAATTTAAAATTCAACTAATGGTGCCAAATCTTGACTAAAAATAACCAGTGAATACATTTCAAGATTTCTAGTTCGTCTTAAGGACCGTCGTTTGCTATTTGTGGATAAATCTTGATCTGATACTGTTCATTCTCAATCTGGCAAACACATTGACTACGAATTTTTAGCAACTAAATTCAATTTCAATTCTAATCATCTCAGCCTTTTCAAATTTCATTTGTATATTTTTCTAATAATGCTGTCGAAACTAACTAGTTTAGGAAACTCTTACATGTGAATACGACAGTGAGATTGTGCTACATCTTCATCGAAAATTATCCTTAGCAAAACTCACAATGAAATCTTTCATCGATAGTGTTGATTTCAGAAATGAAATTCTTCTTCATATGACATAATTGTGCACATTCAACTTCAATATTCAGACTAGGTTTTTGATTGTCATTTGGAATATATTTACCATCTCGAGATATTCGTTGTATGTTCTTCGATCAAATATTCTATCGACTATTGGTGAACGAAAGTTACTCAATGTTACATTTATTTAAGTCAGTTCATTGGAGAAAAGATTGAAACATATCGCAAGAAATTTTTCAGATGTATAGTTCAATTATATTCGTCATTTGCCACTATAAGATTTCACACGACACAACCATCACTTCATTGTAGTTATCTTATTTTATTCGGTTTTTTTGTGTCAAATGAACCTCGACCATCGCATCTAGTACATGGCTTGTTTGTTCTTCCCCAATCGCACCATGTGCACGTGTTGTTACGTGGGCTAGAGTCCCATTTATTACATGGCTCCCTCCCAATAATCCCATCACATCTACTGCATTCTTTGTTTCCCATAATTACACTGAAATGAACAGTAACAACAAAAAATCAACAGTCTTCGACTCTTAATCAGTCTTAAGTTGTACATTGTTTCTACCATAATTTTTTCTTTCTATTTTTCAATAAATCTTTATACAGTGAAGTTGTCCTTGCATCTAACAATTTCGCTGACTATCTGGATTGCTTTGGCATCGACGTCTTTGCCCATTTTATCCATATATGTCGAACTTGAAACTTAAATTCAAGTATTCAGTTACTGAATACTTGGGGAGGGATGTCCTGGCAGGCGGCAACAAAGTGAGAGTGAGAACGGTGTTCTGATGGGAACAACAAACTCTGGGTGAGAAGGGTCCTCCGATTGGGTCAATAACGTTTGGATGAAAAGCATACCCTGAAGGACAACAAACTGTAGTTGAGATGGGTACCCATGATGAAGGAAAAAAAACTCTGAATGAGAAGGGTGCCCCGACAGGGTCAACATGGTGTGGGTGAGAAGAGTACTCTGATGGGATAGCAAAGTGAAATAGTTGAATAGTTGAGGTGATAGTTGAACACCGATATTTAACTTTCAAACTTGACGCTGCTGCTGGAACGGAGATCAATAGATCATAAAGCGTCAAAAAATGCACGACTGTTGTAACATGTCCTAAGACTAAGCTTCAATTTCGTTTTTGTCTACATAGTTTACCCTGCCTATTATGGATTGGTCGTCTCAGTAGAAGCATCTGTACAGTCTCTATATTGAATAAACAGTTGCATGCGCAATTTCGTCTTATATCTCTTTTTTTTCAGTAAATTATTTTGGGAAACAGTTTTTAAAAGTAGTCACTTACGTTTACACCACTTTCACGATCGTGCCGCCACCAAGTATAAATGAAAGAAAAAACTGACTGACTACATCACTACCTAAAACATTTCCGATGATTTTTTTCTTTCTATTTTCTTGGCAAAAACTCTATCAACACTTTAACCCTTTGATTACCATAGTTCAATCAGCTAGTCCATGTAGATGAGTATCAGAAACTAAGATAGATGTCACCCAAAACTATTTCATATACTGATGCTTGTAAAGTACAGATCATGACCGTTTGGCACTAACTGTATTCATTCTTTTCGGCTTCAGTCATTCATTTCATGGCTGATATAAAATTCCATCATTTACAACTACGTTCACCATTTTGCTCTAATGCTTAAAATGATGTGAAATTATGTAGATGGTCTTTCAAAGATCCATCATGTTTATCATATAAGTGACCTCATGATGCTTGTAATTACTATACAGATGTATGCACTGAAGTCTCCTCTGTTTTATAGAGAAAACCGTATCTCGATATCTTTTTGTGTTGGCGAGTTATTGAAATATTCTGAAACTTAAAAAATGTGTACTTTATAAAGTATGCTGGTAGTGAAAGGGTTAAAGCATGTGGTCCTTTTGTTGATCAACATTTTTGACGATGAAAAATGTAAACAATAAGTTTCTCAAATACTCATATAGTTACTTCTCACTTTTAAGGACACGACGCATGACAGCGTGTTACACTCAACATGTTTGCGTTTCATTCGATGAATAATTTTATTCTTTCGTTGATGGCAATAGTATTTCAAAGATGATTTCATTTAACTCAAAAAATACCGTGTTGGTATTGTGTTGACGAGTGATGTTCACAGATATCTTTTTCTTACTCTTATATATCTTATGGATTTCTTAAATCTTCGAATAAGAAATAAACAAAATTGCGCTTGGAACTTTCGTATGACCACATTTTTGGTTTTTTTTAAAGAAATGCTATAACAAATGTGTAGTAAACAACATGACTTTCAGAAGATACGTTTTTCGAGAAGCATGATTGCTAATGTGGATATTTTCGTTCGTCAAATATTCTCTTTTCTTCCGCTAGATAATATCAATGTTTGGTTGCGTAATAAGATTGTGCTTCATTATTGCCCATCGAATTGATAGATATGTAGACAATCTATCAAATGAGATGAATAATGATGAACAGTTGTCGTAATAAAGACATCGAGGGATCAGATATATTGACTAAATTGTATGGCATCGAATCAGTTCCAATAAAGTGATACAAAAAATCGATGCGAAGCTACCACCATCTTGAGAGTGAGGTTGTGAATATAATAATAATCACTCTCACTCACACAGTTAAAATAGTGCTGTGTACATAGCTTTTTTACGGGAGAAAAATTGCATATTCATCTTTAAAAACTTACGTAAATGACCTAACAAATTGGTCAGTTTTTACCGGTATGAAACGTTTTTTTAAGCCGACCGGACTAAATCGGTGTAAAAATTTTGGATCTATTACAACTGTGGAAAGAGGAAGATTCTTCTTCTTCTTCTTCTTCGAGCGATGATAAAAATTGTAGAAAAGATTTTTGAATAACAAAGATTTGTTCCCAAAAAAGATTTCATTCATAGAAAAAATTTCTTCATCAAAACAAAGTTTAAAAAAAGAAGAAGTTGTTTGATCAAAGATGAAAAAGAATTTGTCACATGATCATTCTAAAGAAAAGATTTTATGATGATTTTGACTAAAATATCAAATATTCATCATCTTCTAAAGAAAAAAAAACAAAGAAAAAAGACTTGAAGAACAGTAATCTGATCAATGAAAATAAAACTAATTCAAAGGACAAGATCAGTTTGTAAGAAGCACAAGTGAAGATCATTGAACACAAAAAATAAGTTTGATGTGACATGAACACTAAAAATTAAAAGATTTGAAAATCGAATTTGCAACATGCATAATATGCTTGATGAATTTGTTCATATGAAGTATTAATACTAAATACTAACAATGATGATTTGGCATTGTTATCTTCACCATCATATCTCATACATCAAACAATAAATTTCTTTTTCATTCTTATTTATTTTCTTCGATATTTTGATTTGTCAAACTTTCACTAATGTTCATCTTCGAGCACATTTATTTCCACGAAAATGACCCTAATCTTTATATACAGAACCACATTTCGAACAAATAACAATAACTTTTCTACTGTCACCTTCCTTTCTACGATATGAAGTGTTTCACTTTCGCTGAAGTTGTTCTATTGTGAGAGAAGTTTATTTTCTTTTTTCTGAACATACATTCTATGTCTTTGATTATTTTGAAAAATTTTCGTGTTAATCTTCATTATGAATAATAATTTTTTTTGTCAAGTTAACTTGAATTGTGTTATTTTAGAATTTGTCGAAAACTTGCTTATAGAGAATAAATGAAAAGAAATTTCATCTGATGATGATCGTTTATTTGAAACTATTCGAATTATTCATACCTTAAAAATATAAAATCTTGTCGATCTTTTCATATTGATTCTTTTCAAACTATCGAATGTTGAGTGTGGGTGTGTATACATCTTCTCTTCGTTCACACCTACCCGCACCCACGCCATTAGAGTATAGTATTCTACAGATCTTTTTCTTTGGTTACAGGCATTAGTATCGTCAGCATAAATTGATAATTATATAAAGTTTTAACACAAAAAAATTATTTAAAAAACAATAATTTCTTTTATATATTCGGAAAAATCATGTGTATATTTTTAAGGTGAAAAATTAAATGTAAATATCCAAAACATTTATCATATCATCAAGTAATTAATAGTTATTTTTTACTTGATTGATTAAAGGAACTTCGTTAAGACACGTATACAGTACGTACCATCTATGTACGATAGCACAACAGAAGGATGAGAAAAAATAATCTTATGTATGCGTCCGTCAGTCAGTCAATTATTTCAAACATTTTATCTATGACGATAACCACCATATTTCAACGAATACTCAAGAGATAAGGCCGAAAATGGAACCGAAAAAAAATATGAATGGCTATCTATGATCAATCTATGCTTCAAACCGGTGATAATCAATCATATTTTTTCGGTTTCATTTTTGGCCTTTTATTATTATCCAAGAGAGGGTGTGGGTGTGGGTGGAATGAGTGTGGGTGAAATGGGTGTGGATGTGGGGTGTGGGTGGAATGGGTGTGGGATGGGTGTGAGGGTATGGGTGTGGGTTTTGTGGTTCTTTCCTATCACACCCATCCACATTGACACCTCAAAATGACGATTTTCATTGCTTGTTTTATTCGCATTGGTAGAGACTGCATTGTCAGATGATTCATATCCAGAATTAAAAGAAATACTGTCGTATTGCATCCACGCTTTACTTTCATATATCAAGATTGACTTTGTGTTTGTGCCTATTCTGCATGTGATTCATATTGACACAATCTTTCTTGAAGTTTCTATTTTTCTTGCTCGTTTAATCTCAATTGTCAACAGTCATTTTTTTAGTGTTGTGGCATCATTAAATTCATATCTACGGATTAGTATATGAATCGTTTGTGATATGGATAGAGACAGAAAAAAAAAACGAACCATCATGAATCAAATATAGTTAGAAGTATATATATACGACATGCAAGGTAGATTTGATATGTTTTTATCATCAAAGTCTACGATGAAGTTCTTTCTTCTTTTTGTACTTGTTTTTATCATTACTGTCAATGGTAATCCATTGAATCGCGAGTAAGTG
>CAJNOP010003346.1:0-13354 GCA_905250075.1 Rotaria sp. Silwood1 | reverse complement strand
AGATTCTACATAACTTTGAAGCATCTTGTGGAAGTACAATATGTTCACTCATAGGAGTCTTCAATTAAAGTTATCTAAAATATAAAGAAATGTATACCTTTGAGAGGAAATCAAGGGGGAAAAGGCGGATTTTCAGACTTTTGAATCCCAATAAAAATCCGAGAAATCCCAAAAATCTTATGAGAATCCGAAAATCCCATGAGAATCCCAAAAATCCCACATAATCCCAAAAATCTCATAAAAATCCCAAAAATCTCATGAAAATCCCAAAAATCCCATGTGAATCCTAGAGTTAAGATTGAAATGATTAGGATTTTATGATTGTTTTATAGGACAACAATACACGAATAAGTGCAATCCTGCTATTATCCGACTTTTTCTTATAAAAATAGTGTTCATTCAATCTCCTCGTGTTTTAAAACTTATAGTTCCATAAACACAGTATACAGAATAGTAGCACTATTCCATCAAAATGAAATCTAATATCAGATATGTGCTTAGGCTATTGTTGATAAATAAAATTGAACGAATGATGTATTTCTCTGTGTGCTCCATTATTTATCGAGGGTGTGGTACTCGAATAAAGACACTGGTGATGTTAATTCATCGACAAAGGTTAAAATACTAATGTTCTATACCACCAAGAGTGCTTGAGTGTTCCAGCTGGAATTTCAAGAAACGCCAAGAGTTATATTTTTCTTTAGATGCATCCTTCAAAAGAGGATATATTTTTCTATCTCAATATTTTCAAAATTAATATTATTTCAATGAGATGTTGATGATATTTCTCTTTATTCTGAATCTAATATTTATAAATGTCTCTTCAGAACCTTTCTTTTGACACGTCCATCTAACCGGCTGATACCCAAGCAGACAAATATTTTCAAAAATGCGTTTAAACGCATGAACAAGTGCTATTAAAACAGAAAAAGTAGATGTTTTTTGCTCACAATCGTGGTCCTCGACTGTGAGCGAAAAACACCAATTTTTCCCCCTCTTTGTGCGTTTACACGCATTTTCAGCGAGAACACGATTGTAAAAGCGTATAAACGCATAAAAAGAACACTAAACGCAGTTGTCTTTTTCAGTTTTATTAGCTATTATCATAATCATGATGGTGATTTACAATTATGAAGAAGACAACTGCGTTTAGTGTTCTTTTTATGCGTTTATACGCTTTTACAATCGTGTTCTCGCTGAAAATGCGTTTAAACGCATAAAGAGGGGAAAAAATGGATGTTTTTTGCTCACAGTCGGGAACCATGATTGTGAGCAAAAAAACGTCTACTTTTTATATTTTAATAGCACTTTTTCATGCATTTAAACGCATTTTTGAAAATATTTGTCTGCTTGAGTATACTTTCGTTTTTACGACGCAGATTTTTACAAAGTGCTTGAAAAAGACGCTGGATCAGCCGAAGCTAAATTGCTAGAAGCTCAAGGAATTTGAAGCGTATATTCGTTTCTCAATATGGAACATGTATTTGCTATTCTTTCGATTTCATGCTCGGCCCTAAACGACATTAAAAGACTTGTTTGCTTTGAAGCCGATGATCATAGTTACACAGTAAAAACAGGTTGTCGTGGTAGTATTCGATACTTTTATCAACTTTTCTATCAAAAACACGACGAACGTCTTAAAGAACATACATTAAAATCTAAATGATTAAAACCATCACCACCCGTGAACAACAATCATGTTCTTCAAGATATTTTTCAAGAGTTTTCTGAAATTGTCTTACTATCAACTGTTCCTGAAGTAAATGGGAAAGGCGGATTTGCGGGGTTGCCAATCCATGAAGAGTCCCAAAAACTCCAGAAAATCTCCAAATCCATCAGCAATGTCCTGTCATAAATGAAGGAATTTCGAGCTGAAATTTTCATCGTATGTAGATCTTGCAGTCCTTAAAATATCCTAAAAGTTTCATTACAAACAGATATTTCCTTCTCAAGATAATCAATTTCCAAGAAAAGTGGATTTTCTGACCGAGGTGTGAAATATGAGTATTTCTTGCGACCACATTATCTTCAGAAGAAAACATCAATTTTCGCTGAAACTTCTAGAATAGTTTAAGAATCACGAGGCCTAAATATGGCAAAAATTCCAGCTCGAAATTCCTCTATTTTCAACAGGGCACTGGTGGTGGATTTTGGGATTATCGATATCCGAAAAATCCCAAAAAATCTCAAAAATCCCAAAAAAATCCCAAAAATCCCAAAAAAATCCGAAAATCCAAAATCCGCCTTTTCCCCCTTGGCCACACCCCTATCCAAATCCACACCCACACCCATTTTTATTTTCTTTCAAGGAATACGATATTTTGAAACTTTTGAAGCATTCATTATTTCCTCATGTCGCACGTCTCAGAATCCTTGGAATCTAATGAAATCCACAATCCCTTCATTGTTCCGAAGGCCACACAATATTTCGAGTCATGGCGTGCTCGAAATCCTTGCCATTATCTCTCATACCTGTAAACCTCTACAGGAGGTTTTAGGATTTCAGGACTCGTCAATGTCAAATCTCTTGCAGTTCCTGAAGTCTCACAGATTCCACTATGGTATTGATTAATTTAAACAGCATGCAACGTTTCAACTTACGAAATCCATGCAATCCTGGGTTAAGTGTCCTATACCTATCGATCTACATAGAAATGTTTAGGATTTCTCGGATTTCCACTGTTTGATGTCTTAGAATTCTTTGAATCTGATAGACATGATCTTTGTGTTGATTATTCCGAAGACTACACAAGTTTTCAAGTCGTAGAATTCTTAGAATCTTCGTTTAGGTTTGGTCTGTTCCGGTGTCCTCATAGGAACCTTTAGGATTTCAAGGATTTTAAGGATTCTCAATGTTGAATGTCTTGGAATTCTTTGAATCTGATTGAAAACGAAATTGATCTTGATTATTCTGAAGATTACAAAAGGTTTCAAGTCATGGAATTCTCGGAATCCTTACTTAGGTCTCCAAGCCTAGGATTGAAGATTCCTGGAATACGTAAAAATACGAGGGTTTCAAGAATTTTCTCACATCCGATGTTTTTCCTGGGTTTTCGCTATGAGTGTTGTGTGGGTGTGGGTGTTGGTGTGGGTGGGCGTGTGCGTGTGGGTGGATCTATCGGTGTTGGTGTCTCTATGAAAATGAAAGTCAGAACATTTACATCCACACCAGCACCCAGTCCCGACACCCCCACCCTCATCCACATCCACACCCGCCAACACCCACACTCACACCCACACTCACACCCACACCCACAGTCACACCCGCACCCACACCCACACCCACACCCACACCCACACACCCACACGTACACGCCACACGCACTCCCACACACCCACACACACCCTGCAATTCAAAAAAAACAAAAGCAGTTATTAATCGAATCGGTCATCTTTTCGCCGCTGTTGTTCTTAAATTGATAACGAAATATTGTTTCCAGAAAAAAGAAACAATTAATTCAGGGTCTGTGAATAAAGAGAAAGGTAGATATGAGAGAGAGAGGAAGAGGACATGAGGAGCGCCTTGTTATCTCATAATGCATCAGCGGGAAATAGAGCTCTAACATTTCCGATTTCATGAGGGCATGGTAAATTCCGCTTTCCAGGAAATTCAAAATTGGCTACATCTAAAGTGCAGGAGATTGCATGACCAGTATTCATGTGACAATGTCCAGAGCTAATTTTCATATATAGAGGCACATTTTATATGATTATATATAACTGTTCTGACACTATTTCATAAAAAAATATGTATATAACAGATCTCTATTATTTATATTTTTATCGAATCATGGCATGCATTTTTATATATACATAATGTATGGTTTGATTTATGGTTGGGCTTAGTCGGGTTGGGTTGGGTCGGGTTGCGTCAAGTCAAGTAAGAATATATATCTATATCTATATATATATAAAATATATGATTGGATTTGGTGTTGGGTTAGGTCTTGAGGGTGAATAGATGTTTTGATATGAAACATGTATATAAACTTTTCTATACATATTTCATACCATAATGGGTTTCATTAGATGACCTGGCCGATCCAAAACCAACCCGAAATTCAATCATATATTTTATATATACATATAGATATATATTCATACTTGATCCAACCCAACCCAATTCAACCCAATTCAACCCAATCCAACCCAACCCAATCCAACCCAATCCAACCCAACCCAACCCAACCCAACTCAATCCTAACTTAAACTTCAACTTCATTTCTATATTCTTTTTTTAATTAGATGAGCTGTCTATGATTCTCCTCAAAACCATTTGATTAAATTTCCGTGAAATTTCTTCCATAGTCACTTTATTTCAATTTCATGGAAAGCGGAATTTACGATCGCATGGATGTCATTGAGCATACGTTGAGCCATTGTAATTCATCATCGACATATCGCGCATCAGCATCTCCAATTTCATTGTGGCCAAGGTACAGCTCGGTGAGGGTCTGTGAATAGAGAGGAAGATAGATAAGAAGGAGAGATGAATAAGAAATGAGGATCACCTTGTTATCTCGTAATGTATCAGCGAGATATTGGGCTCCAGTATCTCCAATTTGATTATAGCTAAGGTCCAGCTCGGTGAGTGTCTGCGAATAGAGGGAAAAATAGATATGAAAGAGAGATGAAGAGAAAATGACAATCACTTTGTTATCTCGTAATGCATCAGCGAGATATTGGGCTCCAGCATCTCCGATTTGATTTCCCCAAAGGTTCAACTTGGTGAGTGTCTGTAAATAGAGGGAACGATAGATATGAGAGAGAGATGAAGATGAAATGAGGATTACGTTGTTATTTCGTAATGCACCAGCGAGATGTTGGACTCTAGCAGCTCCGATTTTATTACTTTCAATGACCAGCGACGTGAGTGTTGATGAGTAGAGAGGAAGATAGATGTGTGAGAGAGATGAGCAGGAAATGAGGATCACCTTGTTATGTCGTAATCCATCAGCAAAATATTGGGCTCCAGCATCTCCGATTAGAGTTGCCTGAAGGTTCAGCTCGGTGAGTGTCTGTGAATAGAGGAAAAGATAGATATGAGAGAGATATGAAGAGAAAATGAGGATCACCTTGTTATATCGTAATGCATCAGCGAGATATTGGGCTCCAGTATCTCTGATTTGATTCCAGCTAAGGTGCAGCTTGGTGAGTGTCTGTGAATAGAGGGAAATATAGATATGAGAGAGAGCATATGATGTTTTCGGAGAATATTCCCGGTAGCTGCATTATGTCCTAGGTTGAGGTATAGAGATAGATAGGTGTAGGAGATATAGGAGATATAGAAGATGGGTGTGGGTGCGACGAAATGAATTTCATGCATCACGACTCACACAAACTCACACGCATACAAAATCGCGGCAGGTGTGGGTGCAAGGAAAGGTGGTTTATCGCCTATATCTCGTATACCTCCTATACCTATCTATCACTACACCTCACCCTAGGACATAATGCAGTTTCCGGGGATATTCTCCGAAGACATGTAATCAGAGAGAGATGAAGAGGAAATGAGGATCACCTTGTTATCTACTAATGCACCAGCGAGATATTGGGCTCCAGCAACTCCAATTTGATTTCCCCAAAGATTCAGCTCGATGAGTGTCTGTGAATAGAGAGGAAGGTATATATGAGAGAGAGATGAAGAGGAAATGAGAATCACCTTGTTATACCGTAGTCCATCAGCGAGATATTGGGCTCCAGCATCTCCGATTTGATTCCACCTAAGGTTTAGCCAGGTGAGTGTCTGTGAATAAATGGAAAGATAGATGTGTAAGAGAGATAAAGAAGAAATGAGGATTACCTTGTTATCTCGTAATGCATCAGCGAGATATTGGGCTCCAACAGCTCCGATTTTATTGTGGCCAAGGTGCAGTTCGGTAAGTGTCTGTGAATAGAGAGGAAAATAGATATGAGAGAAGTGAAAAGAAAATGATAATCACCTTGTTATATCGTAATGCACCAGCAAGATATTGGGCTCCAACAGCTCCGATTTGATTGTTGTAAAGGTATAGTGCGGTGAGTGTCTATTAATAGAGGAAAAGATAGAGATGAGAGAGAAATGAAGAGGAAATGATGATCACTTTGTTATATCGTAATGCACTAGCGAGATATTGAACTCCAACATCTTCGATTTCATTGTAGCCGAGGTTCAGCTCGGTGAGTGTCTGTGAATAGAGAGGAAGGTAGATATGAAAGAGGGATGAAGAGAAAATGACGATCACTTTGTTATCTCGTAATACATCAGCGAGTTGGTGTGAAATCTTAATTTTCTGGAATTTTTCAGAGATTTTTTTAAAATATTTTCGCAGTGTTGTTAGAATTTTTTTGAGTTTTTGAAATTGACGAAACTATCCAGTATTTGATCGAATTTCGTGCAATATTTTGAAAGTTTTTTAGAACCTTTGGAAATTGTCTAATACTTTTCGAAAATGTTAGTAATTTTCTGGGATTTTTCAAACAAACACTCTAGATATTCTGAAGAATTTTGTTAATGATTCTAAAGTATTTTTGAGGAAACATACAAATTGAAACGTTCTCTGAAAGAATTCTTCTTGAGTATTCTTAGGAATTTCATGGTTGTCTTTTTTCTTTTTCGTTTTGATTTCAGCGAAGAAGAAGGTTTTACATATTCATGGACATTGGGTAGATTTTTTTGTATGTTCCTTCCTTCTACTATTTTTATGACTTGACGAAGATGGTCTCAAGATGCCCAGGTAGGAAGACGGCAGACTACAAAACGGCAAAAATAATGTTTAAACAGTTTTTGAAAAATTACTTTTAAACGTTTAAACGCTTGAAGCCTTTGTAACTTTAACTGTTGTTGACATGCTTGTTTTTAGCAATTAATACTATTGTTTAGGTAATTTTCGTTATAATGAACGAACAAACAACTCTTATCAATAGGTAATAAATAAATAATTAAATTTTCTTCCTGCTTACTCCATCCCTAGTGAAAATACTCATTCTATATCAGTTTCTCTCGAATATTTACCAAAACACTTATACACTAGCAAGCATGCAAAAAAATAAAATAAAACTTTGTGATAAGGTAAAATGAACGCTATAATGAAATGCGCAATAGAAAATAACTAAAGGGTGATCCAAAAGTTTTGACCCCTCTCAGTAAAAGCTTATATGAAAGTACTGATTAAATTATGGTATTTTATAAAGGAACAGAAGAGTTATCATCTGGAAGGTTATACTCATTTTACAAATATGTAGTAGAAATTTTTATATTATATGTTTTGAGAATAACGAAAAAAATAATTTTAATATGAGATCTAAGTAATTTGTAAGTTTGTTAGCCTGAGATATTATATAAACATCAATAAGCAAGATAGGTGATATGTTGATCTTGTTTTCAGACGATAACTGTTAATCTTTTTGGAATACTACTAATCATTTCCTCACATTTTTCTTGAGCAACAATTTTTCATATTTCGATATCTTTTTATATGACATTTTTTAATGAATTAAATTCATATGTACTTAAATTTTGCCGAATGATAGTTCATAAGTTTTCCTTAAGCCATGTATAATCCATCTTCATGGCTTACTCATCAATGTCAATACGTTTACGCAGAGCTGGGCAAGTCAAGTCAAGTCAAGCCACTTGACTTGACGTGGTCGAAAAGATTTTTGAGTATGACTTGACTTCGTTGAAACGAATTTTTGAGTATGACTTGACTTGTGACTTGAAAAACCTCTGACTTGCTCAGTTCTGTTTCTTTTAGGCATTATTTTTTCTCATGAAGTAGAAATCTGTGATTATAAAAGCTGACTCTCACCCAATAGTGCTAGCAAATATTATGTTCTACCTAAGTTTTAATTAGAGTTGGCTTAAGTCGAAGGAAAAGAATTTCGCGAGATGAGTTGACTTGACTTGATGAAAAATATTTTGAGGTGCGATTTGACTTGACTTGATCGAAAAAAAATTGGAGTATGACTTGACTTGACTTGTGGCTTGAAAAACCTCTAACTTGCCCAGCTCTGTGTTCGCGGATGTTTTCTCCTACAAATTTTGTAACAGCTGGTATACGATATAAAAAAGTCTTTTTTCGTTATTCTCAAAAAGTGTAACGTAAAAATTGCCACTTCAGATTAGTAAAATGAGCATAACCTTTCAGATGATAGCTCTTCTCTTTCTTTACAAAATGGCATAATTTGATCAGTATTTTCATATAAGTTTGGTATAGATATTATCGATTTACTGAGAGGGATCGAAACTTTTGGACCACCCTTTATATCGTTCATTCTTTTCCGATGAGTTAAATCTATTTATCAGTTTAAAACATCTGTTTGTTGTTTTTTGTTTTTGTAAAGATGTATACTACATGTTTATTGTTATTACATATCTTAATTTCATGAATAATTTGTTAACTATTTCTTTGTTGATGTTGTATAGTTCAAAATACATGCTTTTTTTCTATTATTTCTTTATTTACTGAAAATGAAATGTTTATCCCTATTTCTATAAAAAAAATCTAAACTTAGTATAGATAGCATCTTCAGTTCTCAACACAAAACCTATTTAATGAATGAGTACTAACGAAATATTCAATTTTACATGGTAAGTACTCGATTGTCATATTCAGTCAGATATTCAGATTCTAGCACGAGTAGTACTAATGAGTATCTTCCTTCATTAGAGTGCTGATTAACTGATTGGTTATATTCAAATTATAATTAAATTATTGACATATTTTTCGTGTTTTGTCTTTTTGTAATAGTGAAGCGATATGACAAGACTGTACTGTTATGGAAAAAAAAACAAAAAGAAAAAAGGAAAATATACAAATAAGTAAATAGTAAAGTGTAAATTCAATGTTAATTTAAGAGAAATTCTGGACACCGTTTTCAGAGAATAAATACATGTGAAATTAACATTAATTTAATTACATATAATTTGAATATAATTGATCGATTAAGCAACAGAAAGAAAATGTTTCTTTTAAAGTTTGTTCATCTTTCGATAATGACTTGATGAAAATTCTTTTCTTTCGTTAGTATAGAAAACTTAACTATTACAAACTTTTAATTTGACGTTCGCACTCATCGTAATGAGCTTTTTGTCTCAAACACTCTAACTGAAGGAAGGTCAATTAATAGAATTTTGCTGTATGTTAATTAGTCGTTGACGAAGCTAACGGGTGACCCATAATAAATGGCTATATTTTGCATTGCATATTTTAATTTTTTGTATGATTTAATATGATATGTGTGATTCTTTCATAAATTTTGTATCAGTAATGACATCATTGTTGGAATAATCAGTTCATACAAAGGAAAAAGGTAAAAATTTGCGTTTATAAATACCATATTATAATAACATTACATATGGTGAATATTCTAAGATCAAAACATATATCTTCTAATCTTCTTCTACCTGCATATATATTTAATTGGATATATTTATTATCTCTGCAAGATCAATTACATATTAGTTGTAATATACAGAAAACAGAGAAATGGGGAACAAATGATGGTTTTAGTTTAACTTTATTTAATTCATCAGAAAATAAATTATGTTCACGAAGGAATTCTATTAATTTATAACCTTCATTTGAGCTCAGATTTTACTCATAGGTAGGACTGATAGTGTAGATAAAAAATTTAAAAGAATTCGCGCTGTTCATTAGGTCTTTGTTCTCGACTTATGCTCAAAAAATCAGAGCAAAGACGTTTCGCCTAAATTTTCATCTAACAATAGATTTCAAAATCCTTACAATGTTTTGAGAGTTTCATTTCAAATCATCTGCTGGAATGGGATGCATTTCTTGATCCTCGCCCCATCTCATTTCACCCAGTTTCGACTAAAAAATGTCCTGCTAGCTGAAATCACGCTGTAGTTTGACGTTCCATGTCAGTCTCTAGTATAAAGGAATATGGATGAAGAAGAATGAAGGAAAAGAGTAAGAATGATGTTAGTCAAAGAAAAATTTGTATCTAACCCTAGAAACCCGCCCGACAAAGTGGAACTTGACATAAATCAAAGAGGTCATCTGCTAAAATCTTTGTCATGGGTGTGGGTGTGGGTGTAGATGGAGATGTGTGCGTCAGTATTAATCATATACACCCACCCACACCCCACACACACCGTCAACGCCTGTTTGACTGAGTTCAGTAATACTCATGCAACTTAATACAGTTGATAGTTCACTCGGCCTGGTGCGTGAATGAAATAAGAGGGAATAATTAAGTCTTCATTCCTCTGAAATACGAGGATGGTACAGTAATTCACTCGTACTACGAAGAACTAAAGTCTCACTTTTTTCTCCTTGGGACGAGTAGTGTCATCGAACTAGTAGGTGCTCTGTTTATATTTATTACCTCCATGAAAC
This sequence comes from Rotaria sp. Silwood1, assembly GCA_905250075.1. Lineage (NCBI taxonomy): Eukaryota > Metazoa > Rotifera > Eurotatoria > Philodinida > Philodinidae > Rotaria > Rotaria sp. Silwood1. Next base: position 3,011 of record CAJNOP010003346.1, on the reverse strand, counting down.
TTTGAAAACATTCGTACAGTAAAGCTTCCTAATTCGTATCAATTGCAGCGCGCATAACCCATGGAAAAAGTTTGACGAAAACCCAGAATAAACGTGATTAAAATGATGCTATTTAATTTTGATTGACATCCACTTGTTCAGGTTTGAAATTAGATTTCAATTTATTTTAGTCTTTATCAATCGATTAATATTATAGTTTTTTTTATTGTTGCTTACACGGAAAAACTTCCATGTAAAGCGAAATAAAGTTCGAGCTGGGCAGCCCAACAGAAACTTAGGCTTGTTGAGGCCGGAAAAAGACCCCCCTAGGCCGGATGACTCGCTTCGAGGTCTACTTCACACTACATATCGCAGTTCAATGAAACTCGAATGCTATCTGGTCGAAAAAAAATAATTTCGACATCTTAGAAAAATTGGTACATCTGTTTCCATATTTTCCAAGATTTCGTGGAGTATTATGAGATTTGACCCTTTACGGTCGGATGTTGCCAAATGGCAACATTGAGTCGATATTTCGCGAAGAGTTGCTTTACAGTGGTGATATATGATGTCCGAATAATACAATAATTACTATCACACATTTCAACACATATTAAGGATTCAAATCACAAAAGAAATCTTTTTACAGAAAAAATAGCAGCATGAAGGTACAATGTCCCAAAACAGCATCCAAATCGTAAAACTTATTTTTCTCTATGCCACAACATTTAATTGTAGGGGTGAGAAGTGATTAATTTTCCTTGGTAGAGTTGCAGAATATTGCGTCACTGAGATGAATCATTCATTGTATCCAGATAGTAAAAAGTAATGATGTTGCCATTTGGCAACAGTCGGTCGTAAAGGGTCAAAAATTCTGAAAACTCTGTTTTTATTCGTCCATCCTAGCGCGGCTGCTTTTGGTTTTTTCATTCATACTTTGATGGAAAATCACAGCTTGTCGGTTTATCTGGCCACTACGTCTGAAAGGTTAAGTTATTCGGCACGTACTATAAGGAACTATGTGTCGAGTCTCCGTGCCATCACACTTAAAATGACTCTGAAAAAGTCACTAGTGAGCGTTTGTCTCGTATCGCCACTACGACAGCATACTGACTACCCTATGACGCACATCAGTCCTTGCAGCTACTGTTTAATTAGTCAGTGTGCACAATGATTTCAAGTGATTGAACGTAAGAACTTTGAATTAGACAGCCTTCCGTGCGTACCTGCAGCTAGTAGTATTCGAAAAGGAAGTATTGAGAGTTCGAAACTGTGTTGAGATATTACCGAACGCCGTAAAGTAACCGCAAGGTGAGATAGTCTACTTCTGTCTCTCTGTATGTTGCAGATCAAACGAAAAATACTTATAAAATTTTTCATCAACTACTACAACGGTGCTAATTCAGTCAGACCTTTTCAAAAACACTCTAAAAATTTTAGGAAACTAGGCAGGTACAGAATATTCCGAAAAAGTCTAGAAAAAAATTTCCCAAGATGCTTTGAAGCTTCATAGAATTTTTCAACAAATTCTAAAACTCTTTTGAAAAGATCTGACTATCTAAGCACTGTTTTGATAATTTCTAGAACTGTCTGAAAATGTGAAATTGACCTTTGGTTTAATATAGATGCGTTGACGGAAAACAAACGCAAAATATCTCACTTTTATAAACGAACAAAAACTTGAAATTTTCAAATTTTTGACCCTTTACGGCCGGGTGTTGCCAAATGGCAACATATGGCCATTTGATACAGAATTAATCTTTGACTCTGAAAAATACAATTTTACTATCCTTATAATAGAGCAACAAAAAATACCTAGAAAAAGATTTTTTTTGCTATCTGAGTTCTGGGAGTTGGCTGAAGAGGATTAAGCAATTTTTGACATTGTTTATGAATATTTCTCTGAATTTTCTTATTCATATAATACACCCAACTATAGAATACTATCGTATGAAATTTATTCATTTAAAATCAGAAATAAGGAAATTAATCAAATAATATATTTTCTAGAAGAAAATGAAGCATTGGAAAGGTGATAAAAATGTGACTTTATAATAAAATGACAGATTACCTTATACGGATGATACGTATCTATGATAGAATTGAGTTTTGTGCAAACATTGTGGCATGATAGAAAGATTGTTTTTGGTTGAAGGTTATCGAGAATTCGATAAACCAATTCAACCGGTAATGTTTGAAGCGATGGAGCCATCTTCTCAGAAATTGATGTTGTTGCTTGTGACATGAATATGTTTCACTTAAATGTGTGTGTTTTGAAATAGTTTGTTATCTGATAAGGGTGTGGGTGGGAGGCAATCACTTTGCCGAAGATAACTTTGCCGACATCACTTTGCCGACAAATTGTTTTGCCGACATGTGCTTTTTGCCGACATGTCCTTTTCGCCGACATGTATGTAAAGTTTGCCGACAAAATATTGGACGTACAATTTTCAGACGAATCTGAGATTGTCTAGGTGAATGCGAGATTGGACGTATATGCGAGTATGGACAGTGATATATATACATGAAGAGATATAGATCGCACCATAAGTTACAATTTATTCAAAAAGAACAAAATGAAGTTGAAATAGAAATTGAAAAAGCAATGCGTGGCGAACCAGCTCCAGAGAAGCGCAAAGAAGAGGCAAACAGAGAATCCAGAATTCAAAATGTTATTGCTGATCGCGGTAATAGATCAATTATGGATTTTCTTCATATATGTAAAACTTGAAACTTGAATTCAATTGAATTTTCAAGTTTCAAGTGAGTTTTCAAGTTTCAAGTTTCAACTTTCAAGTTACTACGAAAGGACTGGTCGTGAAGGGACTGTTCGCGAAAGGAGTGGGCACAATATGACACACATCACATTGCAGCTGCTGTGGGTGCCGCGAAAGGACTGGCCACACTACGACACACATCACATCGCACCTACTGTGGGTGCCGCGAAAGGACTGGTCGCAAAAGGACTGACCGTGAAGGGACTGATCGCAAAAGGAGTGGCCACACTATGCGCATCTCACATCGCAGCTGCT
>CAJNOP010003345.1:0-13355 GCA_905250075.1 Rotaria sp. Silwood1 | reverse complement strand
GTTTAAGATCGAAAATTCCAAAAAAATGAAAATAAATACAAAAGATCAAACTGAATCATATCGACATCATACATTATTGAAGATTTTGTTCAGATCATATCGATATGCATATTGACAGTGATGAAAATGAAAATGAAAAATAATAGAGTTGTTTATTGAAAACATTGTATATTACATAGTAATCTATATTAAAATTTTATGTTGATTTCTTATTTCAGTTTTTTATATTTACAGTTTATGTATTTATGAAACTATCAAATGTAAATTGTACTTGTTTATCTATTATTTGTTTGTTTAAAATTGATGTATTATTTTATAACAGGAAAAAAAATATGAAGTTGATTTATTTTTCGTGTTTTTCTAGTAAATGAACCTTTGTTTGAGTACATATTGTACACTTACCATTTAAAAATAAAGTGTACACATACATTTCGTTTTAAGAAAATAGAGTGTACAGTACATTGTATTTTAGATTTCGATTAGAAACGCTGCATATCAACGGACTTTCTCATATAAAAAGAAAGAGGGCACTTTTTTCCTGCGTGTACCCAATATTGTGTTTGTTGACTTAATTGAAGTTAAAACAAGATGAGCTTTTTATCGAGAATTTCTACACGAAATCTCTGTCCAAGTGTAAATTCATTACGACTAAATGTAAGTTTTTATTATTTGTAAAATATCAAACATAAGTTTTTATTTAGATTTTATCACGTACATTGGCAGTTCAAACATCTCAGACACGTAATACCGATGCAAAACATACTAGTGGCGCTCGCGTATAATTTTAAAAATGTTGACGCTTTTTTTCTTCTTATTATTTTTCATATTAGGTTGCTTCAAATTACAAAATTATCGATCATAAGTATGATGCCGTAGTAGTTGGTGCTGGTGGTGCTGGTCTCCGGGCTGCCTGTGGTTTATCAATAGCTGGTTTTAAAACAGCTGTCATCAGTAAATTATTTCCAACACGTAGTCATACTGTTGCTGCTCAAGTTTGTAAACATTTTTCATTATTTGAATTAACAATGAAAATAGATTTAAAATTTCCAGGGTGGTATTAATGCAGCTTTAGGAAGTACGGAACGTGATGATTGGCGATGGCATATGTATGATACAGTTAAAGGTTCCGATTGGCTTGGTGATCAAGATGCCATACATTATATGGCTGAAGAAGCACCACGTGCTGTTGTTGAAGTATATTTATAAAGAAATGAAATTATTCTTCTATACTATTTCCTGTTTTTTTCTTCTTCTGTTATCAAGCTTGAAAATATTGGTATGCCATTCAGTCGTACACCTGATGGAAAAATTTTACAACGTGCTTTTGGTGGTCAATCATATGATTTTGGTCGAGGTGGTCAAGCACGTCGTTGTTGTTGTGTTGCTGATCGTACAGGTCATGCTATGCTACATACACTCTACGGCGAAGTAAATATTTTAAATTTGAACTTCAACTATAGCCTACTATTTGAGTTCATGTTGGAAGAAAAAAAGGGTGTGTCGTAGTAAGACTAGACAAAGCGTAACATAGTTTGTCATTATTGACCTTGAGAGCCAATTTAGGACTGTTGTAGTAAATTTTCGATATTTACTAGAATTTTACCCATACATAAAAAATAAATTTCGTGATGTTAGACATCCTCCTTCGACAACTTAGTTTTGCCTGTTTTATGAAGTAATCTTTGTGTAATTTTTACATGAACGTTGATGGTAAGCGTCATATCTTCGACTAATTTTAACCATTTGCAAGCTTTAAGATTACAACGAATTGAAGTACCTTATTTATTAATAAGAAAATAGATTATGAACGTATGTAAGTAGTAGAAAACCAAAAACGTCTTTTTTAAGTCTTAGAGAAAAATGAGTGTTTTCATCTTAAACTCTGTCTCTGTGCAAAGTTTCAAGTCAGAATTCGAACTTCAGTTTTCTTGATGTTTCAGCAGAGTATTTATAGCTCATTAGGATCATTATAATACTTATAGTTCTGAGTCAAAAGTGATTTGACACTTGAATATGTTTTCTTTATTGAGATATAAACGATCATAACTCAGATTGTACGGATGAGCTATTTAAGGCTTTTCATAATTTTATCCGAACTTCCTTATGAATCAAATATGATCTCAAAACAGCAAGTTACAGCTGCGATAGTTCCCTGATTAGAAGAGATACATATAAAGTTTTTCTTTTGTTTTGCTTTAGTCACTAAAATATAATACCGATTATTTTATTGAATATTTTGCACTTGATTTATTCATGAAAAAAGATAACACACAATGTGTTGGTGTTATTGCAATGAATCTTGAAGATGGTAGTCTTCATCGATTTCGATCTAATAATACAATTTTAGCTACTGGGTATGAATATGATTTGTTGAGAATAATTATACACATATATATAATATAGTGGTTTTGGTCGTACATATTTTTCATGTACATCAGCTCATACATGTACAGGTGATGGAAACGCAATGGCGACTCGTGTTGGTCTTAAAAATCAAGATTTAGAATTTGTTCAATTTCATCCAACGGGTAAATAATTTTTAAATTATTTGATTTTGTTTTTTTGAAAACAAATTTTTATTTTAGGTATTTATGGTGCCGGTTGTCTTATGACAGAAGGTTGTCGTGGTGAAGGTGGTTTTCTTATTAATAGCAAAGGTGAGCGTTTTATGCAACGTTATGCACCAGTTGTTAAAGATTTTGCTAAAGTTGATATTACTTCACGAGCCATGACTATTGAAATTCGTGAAGGACGGTTCGTAATATATATATATATATATTTGTCTTAAATATTTAATCATTGTATCTATTTAATAGGGGTGTTGGTAAAGATAAAGATCATATACATCTTCAATTAAGTCATTTAGATCCAAAATTATTACGTGAACGTTTACCAGGTATAAGTGAAACAGCAATGATTTTTTCGGGTGTTGATGTAACAAAACAACCAATACCTGTTTTACCAACTGTTCATTATAATATGGGTGGTGTACCCACAAATTATAAAGGTCAAGTTATACAAGAAAAAGATGGAAAAGATGTTGTTGTTAAAGGTTTATATGCAGCTGGTGAAGCGGCATGTGCTAGTGTTCATGGTGCCAATCGTCTTGGAGCCAATTCTTTATTAGATATTGTCGTTTTTGGACGAGCATGTGCTAATACAATTGCTGCTGAAAATAAACCCGGAGAAAAATTTGCTGAACTTTCAGCGGTTTGTTAACAATATTCATAAGAAAAAAAAACATTAATAATATTATTTTAAAATTTTGATTTTTAGAATGCTGGTGAAGCTTCAATTGCTAATTTAGATAAAATTCGATGTGCCAATGGATCAATTTCAACAGCAGATCTTCGATTGAAAATGCAAAAGGTTTATTTGAATTTTCCCGAATAGATTTTTTGTGCTGTGTAAAACATGATCTAAATGGAGTGTTGAAGTATACGGGGTGAACATTTAAACTCTTATCCACAATGGGCGATTTCCTATAGATCAGATGAGCATGTGTTTTTTTTAAGCTGTTCACGACTTTATTTTCTTCTCTGTATAGCTTTATCATATGACAAATGTTAATATAATCTAACGTGCAGATACAAAGTCGGAAACTTCTTTTTTGGTTTCGTATCAAATTCAAAAACGTTCCGTAACAGAAATTTATTATTAAATAATCCACAAATCAGAGTTTATGTTGTTCTATTTAACGGTGTCCTCCTCCTCAGAAGATCTCAGGCTTCATACACGCAGGAGGTCTATAAAATGGGTACGATTCTAGCAAGGGTTTATGAGCTTCGATAAAATTATTAGTAAGGAAAGCTAGAACATAGCTATGAATAACTTTAAACATTAAAAAAAACAAATTTACTTAACGGAAACAGCGAATCGTGTTCCTCTGACGTATTTTACACATACTGTAAAATACTTTCAATATTTTGAGATTTTTATTCAAATGACAAAGAATAAAAAGTTACGCATCCTAAACAGTGTCTAGTGCCTGTAAAAGAAAATTTTCAACTGAATCGAACATAGTATCTCGGAGAACTCTTCAAGATCTATGAAAATTTTTTGATGAGTTGTTCTTCAAAAATTCCGCAAAAGGTGAGGAGGGTACCCTTAAACCATTAAAAAGTACACCTTATATTTTTTAACAAATGCCCTCAGTGCCCAAAGAATAATGAAAACATGTATCCACAAATAGATAGAATAAAACACCCTCCCTGCGATTAGCAAACGACAGCTACATCATGTTTCACATGTTAATCATTCAGGGATTGTGATAACAGCATTTTTTTTCTGAATAGACTATGCAAGCACATGCTGGGGCATTTCGTGATGGTGAAACATTAAAAAAAGGTTGTAGATTAATGGATGGTGTTTTTCAAGAACAAAGAGATCTTAAAATAAATGATCGTGGTGTTATTTGGAATACAGATTTAATTGAAACCCTTGAATTACAAAATTTATTACTTAATGCCATGCAAACAATATATGGAGCGGAAGCACGAAAAGAAAGTCGTGGTGCACATGAAAGAGAAGATTTTCCAGTATGAGAATATTTGATTTTTATTTTATTCAATAATTTTTATTCATTTTTATTTTTTAAGAATCGTGTTGACGAATATGATTACACAAATGTAAAAGAAAATCCAATTGCTAATCAGAAAAAGAAATCATTTGATCAACATTGGCGTAAACATACTCTATCATACATAGATCCAGAAACTGGAAAAGTAAAAAAAATTATTTCAATAAATAAATTTTATTGATTTTTTTAGACAACATTATCATATAGGGCTGTTATTGATTCAACATTAGACCAAAATCGTTGTGCATCAGTACCACCCCATCCACGTGTTTATTAAAGAAACAACAAGCAATAATATGAGATCTGCGAACGTAAACATTAGATTATTCGCCCAACATTAATCTTTTCTGTCGATATTTTTTTCTCTCCATTTTAAAGAAAATAGACATTAAAAATTTAGCTTATCGCATCATATATATCATATTTAATATTCTTTACCCTTATTATTGTGTAAACGGAAATAGATCATTCATAAAAAAAAACTCAACATTGTCGGAGGATTAACTATTTATTTTCAAAGCAATAAATTATCTCGAAATATTGCTCGCGCAATATATTTCACATAATTGAAAATTATTTGCACTAAAAAAACTTAGATACGAAGACAGTAACAAATTAGCATTATAACCTTGTTTATTAAACATTACTCTCATTTGGATCTGTAAAAACATAGTGGTTATATCTTCAACCGGGTGGGGGTGTCTCCAGTTTTCTGATTGAAAACCATGTTCTGAGAGAAACAGTAAATAAGTTTCGACGTGCTTTTTTTTATTCAAGTTCAGAGAAAAGCATATTCATAATATATTTAAGCGGAATTTTCAAAAACGCGTCACAGATGCCATTAGCTACTATCATCTGTCGTGCTTAAATTATACAATAGTGAAAAATGTGTTTTGGTTGGTTATTCAATCTTCGCTTGTGAAATTATGAATCCTTTACTTGATTTGTGGTCTATTGAGTATATCGTCTCTGAGATTTTATTCATAGATTGGCTTCTTGGTCCCTAAAAACACCCCCAAAGTTTGAACCAGAAAGAACGTGCTCTTGCAAAAATATTTATATTTTATATAAACGCCTATTGTGGAGTGTGTTTTAAAAGAAGGATATCTTCGTGACAAGACGATATCTTGATAAGAATACGTTTGTTTTATATCAAGATTTGAAGAGCTTCTAGTGATTATAAGGACTGTCTATGGACAAAATTCGATCATTAAAATTCTTAGCTATCCTATGCTTGTACTTACAAAAATTGAATGAACCAGCCATAGCTCGGCAAGCAAAGACCACTGTTTTATGACCTAGACGAATTGCTTTGTCTTCTGCTTATCAACAGATACACTCATTAATGAGACATATATAATGGAAGAGATCATGAGAAACTCTTATTCCGTTTTACTTTAGGACTTTTCAAGCTACTATGATTTCCATACATTTTACTTAATTTAGTCCCCCTTTAGAGTGTGAGTGTATAATACGGGTTAAAGGATCCTGCCGGATTTGGTGACCTATCCTGAATCAGGATACCATACATGTGATTTTGGAGTTTTATAAATTTTGGGTGGGTGTGGGTGTGGGTGGGATGGGTGTGGGTGTGGGTGTGGGTGTGGGTGGGGTGGGTGTGGGTGTGGGTAAATAATATACCTACATCCATACCCACACCCACACTAGAGAGTAGCGGGTCCGTCCAGACCCGGACCCGGACCCGGGTCTGGATCCGATCGGGCCCGGGTCCAGAAAATTAATGCCACCCGGGTCCGGGTCCGGGTCCAGAAAATTAATGCCACCCGGGTCCGGGTCTGGGTTCGGGTCTAGAAATTTGATATCACCCGCGTCCGGGCCTGGGTCCGGGTCCATACATGTGATTTACTTTCAGACCCGGTTTGCATTCAACTGCGAGTCTAATCTAAGTACTGGAGAGTTTAGGTCATCGTATAATATTTCCTGTATTCTATTTCAAAATTTCTTGGCTATTTTTAGTTTTGAAATTAAAAAGTCATTTGAAATAGAAATAACGAATGAAGTTGAAAAAAACAAGAAAAATAAACAAAAAAGTAGACGAATATTAATAAGTTACTATTGATTTGGGAATTTTTAATGATAAGTTTTGATTATCAATTAATTCTCTAATTTGCTTTTTTGGTTGGCATTATGTTCTTTTCAGTTAAGCAGTAAAATGTTAATTATTAAGCATCATGTTGCATGATGAACAAGTGAACAACAGGAAATACCTGTATATACACTTTTCCTCTGAGAATAGCCAATAATTAGCTAAAACCATGAGCCTTTACTTGTTCCTATATACAGATGGTGCTAAATATTGGCGAAACACTTAACGGATCTGGACCCGAGCGGGTCCGGGTTCGTATATATCAAGCCCGGATCCGGGTCCGGGTCTAGAAAATTAATGCCACCCGGGCCCAGATCCGGGTCCGGGTCTGGGAATTTGATATCACCCGGGTCTGGGTCCGGGTCCGGGTCCATAAAAACCTGGACCCGTTACTCTCTAACCCACACCCACCTACACCCACACCCACACCCTTATCTGCCATATTATTCCTCATGCACGAAATGTATTGTTGGTTGGGTTTAATTTAACGCGTCAAAGCAAAAGTTATCGAAAGATACCACTTAAAGTGTGAACAAGGCAAAGAAGGCGTGTTGATGATATGTGACACATATGATTCGCGAGTGGTGTGTCTTAATCAGACGGTCCATGATGAATTAGCTCCATTAAATTTATAGAGACGTAACAGCAAGGTTTCTCTGCTCTAATGTAAGAAGCTGCAAAAATCTGCGCCAAATGTAATCAAATTGTGTCATAATAGTTCTTTTTTCATCAGGACTTGCCAAATCCATATTGGCTTTTTTCTGACACACAGAAAGTTGTATCTTGTTGTCAAAGCAACTCGATTATTTTATTGGATGTTTGTTCATGATTCTTCTTGTAGAGAAGGTCAATTTTAGATATCAGTTTGTTTTGTATTGTTTTAGTTAAAGAATAACAAGTATAATAAAGATAATTCATTAAATTACAGTAGAATATGTTCTCTTTAAAGGAATGATTATCATCCACTTGATTTTACGAGGCTAAGAGTATAATTGAGCAATCATTTTGCATTTATGAACATGAGTAACATGTAGTCTAACTATAATAAAATTACCTTAAATTTTCAGTTGATTATAAAAATAACAATTTTTTTAGTTTGTGCCGTGACTGCTTAAATTTCATGGTTAACTTTTAAATAAGTGATTAATGAAATTGTACATAGAAAAGAAATTCTTTTAAAAACTTTTAATGAAAAGTCTATTTATTTTCAAAGTTACTAATATATGTAGAGGATGCAAATGTTCGTTCAATCAAGACTTCAAATCTCAAAATATTCGCTATGATTCATAGAGAAAACATACGTTTCATTACAAAAGCAGGATTGCATCCGCTTGAGAGCATTTAACTGGATAAAAAAAACACTAAAAACCTTTAATCGAAGTATGTAATAAAAGGGTATGATCTTCATCTCTTAATATAGCATTTGATGTTGGATAGAAAAGAAACAGAGAATGATCAATTCCTTTTTCTTGAAAGACAGAGTATTAAAGTTCTAGAAACATACTAAAACATTTGCTATATTATTTGATACTTTGTGTATTAAATTGTTAAGACAGTTTGTCAAATATAACTAAATAATAACGAATGAATCATTCCATAATTTTAACTATTGAGAAATTAAAACCTTTCTTGAATATATTTCCTTTTATCTTTATCTCCGATGTATTAAAAATGAAATGTTATATGAGCATTGTGAACAAATCTACCTATATAAAATATACTATCAAATATAACAGAGTAGGAAGTATTTGATGATGAAAACAAAAGTAAAGAGTTTTATGGCCATGATTTTATTCATAATGAATAATTTAGTGACGATAAAAACTTTATTTATTTAAATATTTCGAAGAAAAATAAAATAGAGTATAATAAGCATAAAAGATTTTCTAATGTTGAAACAGATATCTTGATGAAGTTTCTGTTCACTGAAGTATACCATAAGCATAAAATACAATAAACTAGAAGAAATAATTTATTGAGCTGCTTTCAATTTCATCATATGTGTAATTGAAATTTATGCAGCATTCTAGTTTTATACTTACATGTGACACACAGGACAAATATCGAATAACTATAATAGAAATCAAATCAAACTGAAAATACTTACTTTTATCTAATAGTTAATTTAATAGTTTATAAGCCTTCCATATAGATTAAAAACATGTGCTCTCAGAAAGTGTCATAGATTTGTCTTACGGATGTTAATATTCGTCTCTTCGATACTCGGCTTCATGAACAAATGTGGAAAACATCGAAGATACACCAATGAGATTTCATATGTTGTTGTGTAATTCAATATAATCAACACAAACAAATATAATCTCAATTTTGGTGGCCTTCGACATGTTCGATCGACCCGAAGCGTCGATATTAAGCGACGATAGCAGGGTTTCGTTATGATCGAAACACGCCGGAAGCCGGGTTTCTAACTCAGACATAAAAAGTCCAAGTCAATTCGAAGTACGAATATTTTCACTGCATAAGCAAGTCTTTCACCAGCGAGAGCACACGTTTCCAATCTGCCATCGAATTGGTTTTTAAGCCGCCGGGTGTGTGCTTTTGTTGCACAATACGCGGTTGATGATCAAAATTGGAATGCAGAAAAAGGGCTTCAAAACACGCCTTTATATAGTTGACGATGGTATTGCACAAGCAATTACCAACACAGAATATTCGAGAAGAAAAGAACGACAAAAACAAAATTACTCTGCAGGACTTGATGATGGTGCAATCAATGTTTTTCTCTACTACCGAAATAACATGGTCACATGATAAGAATGTGATAAAATATAGTAGTCGAAAGTGAGAGCCAATAAAAAAAATGAGCGAGTCTCATATCAAAAAAGTTTCATTGGATCTTTCCATTATCTAACAGGATCCGAGTTTCAACGTTACATCTGATTCGATTATATTTCTGATGATTATTTATGAGAAAATTATAGTTATAGTTTGTGTTACACCGAAAATAATCTTATATTTTGAATTTTACTAGTTATTATAGGGAGAAACAATTTTATTTTAATATTTAGTGTCTAAACTACTAACTAATTCTTCATATTGGTAAATTGTTGATTCATTTTTATTAATGTGTTCCTTTTTATTTATGAAATGTTCGCAGATTAAGAAATTTGAACCAATTCTGATGAAATTCATATATGGGTGATACTGTTAAAGAAAATCTTGATTGAGTTGTTAATGATCAAGTTAAATATTAAAAATATCTCTCTGTTCAATCAATAAGTTTTATTAAACAAGTTAATGATGATTTACTAATTTCTATGTAAAACTAAAAATACTTTCTCAATCTTCTACGTAAAAATTTTTCACATAGATTTGCTTCTCTTGCTGTTAAATGAGGGTGTGAATATAGCTGAGTAGATGTGGTTTTCTTTATGGGTGTGCTATGTTAGCGTATTGTATGAGGCTATAGTTGATCCACAATCACATACATACCTGATTTTAAAACATGTGGTCGAGTTGAAAATCAAGAATCAGCAAGAAAAAATAAAATAGTTTCTAAAGAAACTCAATGTAATTAGAGTTTTAAAATATTTTGAAAACAATCAAGTTAGTTATTTTAATTCGAGATGATTATTTGAAAAATGATTGCAGATAAACTTATTTGAAATAAAACAAAGATTCTTCGAGGGAAATGACAAAAGCTTTAGACAAATCGTTTAAATTCTTCAACAGTTGTTCATGATTTTTCGTACGACGGATTCCTCAGACATTTGTTTAACAGAATATCACACAGAACCGCTCTTCTTAACTCATTGCAATTCAATAGATATAATTTCAATGAAAAGAACTACTATTTTTGGTATAATATGTTAAATAGATAACACTTTTTAAATACTTCAAATGACTTTTTGAAGGAGAGGGAATATTTTGCTTTTATTGAATATGAAACTATTGGTCTTTTAGTGGTTCGTAGGCAATCAAAATTATGATCTGTCTGTATTGGAAAGTTTTTGTTCAGTCTACTATGTACTATTAACAATAAAAACATATTGTCTGCTTGAATGAAGAACAATCTTCGAGTACAGAGTAGGTTCATGTTTATTACAGGTATATGAACATTTCTGACATTTGTACAATAGTGAAAGCAACGTTTTTAATTTGGTGAATATAGAAGCAATCGTGCAAAAGGTTCATCTAATGAGTCTTCTTCTTCTGTCTCCGCATCAAATCCATTAAGTAATTGCTTTTTACGTGTGCTCAGTTCCAAACCGTTTTTCTTAGCCAATTGTCGAATAAGTCGACATCGCTTGCCGAATGCTTCTTGAAGAGAGATTGTACGAGTGCCATCAGGCATTATATCGAGGCACTCGCACGAGAAATGATGATGAACTGGACATTGAATAAAAAATTTCATTTCATTGTGTGTTAATCCCAAGTGATAGTTGAATTCGTGCTCATCGAGTATGCCTGAATTCCAGGCTTCGATGCAACATGCGGACGAATCACCTGAATGGAATTCTACCTGTTCACCAGAAGTTCCATGCAAACTCTTATACTTGTCGGCAAATTCCATAAATCGACTCATACTATGCCTCTGTGTATATGGTCCTTCATAATAAAATTTTCCCGCTTCACGCATAATCCATAGACGACGATTATCTATTGACCACAACTTATTATAATGTTCATACACCCGAATTGGTGGCAGTTCTTCGATAGGCATCAAACCAAACTTGAGGGTAAAGTAAGTGTCGAAAACATCCATATTTTGACTATTGTTTGAGAAACGTGAATGTATGTGTGTTTGTGTGAAATGTATACGAGAAATTTCATCGATTTCTAGTTTCCGAGGTGGATCATTAAGAAGTAATGCAAGACGGTTAGCACGACGTTTTCGAGCAGTCGACATTCCGAAAATGTTTGATTTCGTCTTTTTCTTTTAATAAAGTAACGTAGAGACGAACACTGGGTTTTTTCCCACTGCACTCAACTGATAGAGTTTGTGCATGTGATATTTATGAAGTGAAGAAAAATAACCAAATATTATCTTCAAAGGCTACATTAACAATAATAGCTCTTTATCATATTTTAGTGATGACTAGACGGCTTCTCAGTAGGTAATTCACTTCAAGTATGGATGTGGGGTTGAATGCTCTATGGTATGAGCGTATTAACAAGTGTGAATAGACGAAAGATCCATGCTCGCACTTATATTCACCCACAAGCATACTCTTACTGAGAAAAAAACTGCCTAATTAAAGTAATGAAGATAAAAAACGATGTTGTTCAATTTATTGTCAACATTAATATTGAATGGTAAAAATATGGAAACAATAGCTTCTTGACGTAACATTCACAACTAGACTTTGAAATTCATGGCATGTGCCTGGCATTTTCACCAAATTTTCTGATTTGATACAGATATTACTGAGTTTTGGATGGATGTGGATGTTGGTGCGAGTGTTGATCTTTTCTTCTATTACATCCCTTGCGCTAACTCCACCCTGCACTGTTGATATATTCATATTATTGCGTGTATGATGAAAAAACTTGTTTATAGAGCTACATAATTAGAATAGCACAACAAGTATATGAGTAGTACACTCTAACAAGTTATGTCGCAATAAGAAACTCTAAAAAGTTCAAATTTATTTCGTTTGCAGTTTTTTTCGATGATTAAATGCAGTCCAAGGTTAACAGAGTGTTGTGTAAACAGAAAAAAAACGTTGAAGTTAAATTCACAATGGCAGAGTATATGTTTGTCGTGTGTTTTTGTACGACTGTATAATAAAAAAATTGAAACGCAAAAAAACATTAGTGTTTCACAAGCAACGAATCTTCAGCTACAACAGTAGGAGTTGGGAGAAGATCAAACGAAATTCAATAACCATTCTTGTCATCGATATTACAAAAGCCTTGTGCAGGTTAAACTTTTCGGATTGACTATCTTATACTGGTTCCTTCGTATCTGATTCATTATTTTCTTTGAATATCAATATTCAATAAAAACTGAAACTTTCATACACATGCAGAATTTACATCAGAATAACTTTCCGAAGGTCTATTTAGTTCTGAGTGTGGGGTGTGGGTGGGTGGGCGTGAGTGTGGGTGGGTGTGGGTGTGGGTGTGAGTGTGGGGTGTGGGTGGGTGTGGGTGTGGGTGGGTGTGGATATTGTCTTCCAGGATACCCACACCCACACTCACACACCCACCCACCCACACGCATACACATCCACACCCACACCACCCACACCCACACACCCACCCACATCCACACCCACCCACATCAGCACCCACACCCCAACGCGGATAGGTCAGAAAAATTAAACGAAGTCGTTTGTTGACGAAACATATAGATGAGAGGATATCAAGTAATGAAACATTGTCTAGAATTTTATGAATTAATTCTACAGGTAACGTTGTCAGATAGCTCGGCATGTTTTTTTCTGATGATATAACTGTTATTTCTCCATTTCACGAAAGTATATATATGAACGATTGGAAACAATAACCGTCCTGTTCGCTTCATTGAACTATTCGACGAATTTTGTCACCAAGAAAATGCTTTCTTTCTGTCTTGGTCTTGGCTATTATTTAATAAAGGAGTTGGCGCTTATACCTCTCCGCTTATTTTTTGTTCGTTTTATGATTTTCTTGTTGGGGCTGGTGTGCTGATATGAAAGCACTATACCATACGATGAACTTCCT
>CAJNOP010003344.1:0-13356 GCA_905250075.1 Rotaria sp. Silwood1 | reverse complement strand
GGGTGGGTGTGGGTGTGGGTGGGTGGGGTGTGGGTGTGGGTGTGGGTGTGGGTGTGGGTGGGTGGGGTGTGGGTGTGGATGGGTGGGGTGGGTGTGGGGTGTGGCCGTGGGTGTAGGTAGATCTGAGTGAAGAGAAGACCAGCATCCACAACGACACCAAATCCACACCCACCCACACCCACACCCTGCAATTAGTTTTCTTCTTTTTTCAATTAATTTTCGTGTTTCATCTGATAGTTTGAATATATTTCGGTTTGTAGGTGATTCTTTTGCAGGTTTTTCTTCAGTATCAACAATTATTTTTGTTAGGGTTTGATTTATTTCATTTAAATTCATTTTTCTTTTGGTGTTTATTTTTGTTTTTATCATTTGATCAATTTCGATTTCGAATTCTTTTTTCTTCGTTGTGAGTATGTCATTGTTTATTTCTAGTTTCTTGTTGAGAATTAACCCTTAAGAGCCGAATGTTCCTTCCAAGGGACATTTGAAAAAACGCTATAGGAGACGTAAAAAAATCGTTGAGGCATGGACCAATATTCTTTTGGACTTTGATGACCTAATAGATTATAGAGTGAAAAAGAAATTTCTTAAAACCGACTGTCAGGGGACGCAGCAGGTTTTGGAGAATACATGAATTTTTCAAATGCAATTTTGTATTTTGCAATGTATGCCTTTTCGTAAA
The DNA here is from genome assembly GCA_905250075.1 of Rotaria sp. Silwood1. NCBI lineage: Eukaryota > Metazoa > Rotifera > Eurotatoria > Philodinida > Philodinidae > Rotaria > Rotaria sp. Silwood1. Next base: position 12,674 of record CAJNOP010003344.1, on the reverse strand, counting down.
TATAGCGTGAATTAGCGTGAATTTTGGCTTTTCTGAGAGGCACAAAGGCAAGCTACCGAATGAAACTGTTCCCTAAATTTTTAAGTTACCTGTTGATGCATAGTGATAGCACGAAGAAAATGTCCCTTGGAAGGGATATTCGGTCTTAACGGGCCGAAAAGTTTGAGCGAGACTTACATTGAAACCGATAGTGTGTAAATTTTGAAAAATTGTAAAATATTGCTTGAATTAGTTTCTTGAGTAATAAGAAACATATAAATAGAGGTATTTTAAAGAAAAAATTGCTTTTACATAAATTGATAATAGTGAAAAATTTTGGACCGTTACGACCGAATGTTCCTTCCAAGGGACATTTTATATCACCGTAAGAAAAAAATTTTTTTTTCTTTTTATTATCAATGATTCTTATTGAGACACTACACCTTCTGTTTTACCGAATAATTTGTTCAAATTGCGACGATAAGGCCTTCCGGCTTTTAAGGGTTAATTTTCTTCTTTCAACTTTAGTATTAATATTTATTTTACCTCTAACCATTCCATGGTCGCTTTCTGTTTTGATTGAATTTAGAATTTCAACATTTTTGAAGATGTATCTTTTATTAGTTAGAATGAAATCGATTTCGTTTTTAACAGAGTTATTTGGTCCTTTCCAGGCCCATTTTCTATGGTTTTTTTTTGTAAAAGAAGCTGTTGGTTATTTGTAGGTTGTTTTTCGGTGCAAAGTCAATCAACATTTTGCCTCTATCGTTTCTATTTCCTATTCCAAATTTTCCCATAGCTATTTCTTTATCATTTTCCTTCTTTCCAATATTTGCATTGAAATCGCCCATTATAATGGTGAAATAAGTTTTGTCTTCTTTTAATAAGTTTTCGATCTCTTGGTAGATTTCGATGACTTCTTGGTCATCGTGACTTGTTGTTGGTGCATAAACTTGGATTATTTTCATTTTATATCTTTGGTTTATTTTGAGAATTAGTTGAACTAGTCTCTCGTTTATGCCTTTTATACTGATTATTTGGTTTGTAATCTTTTTATTTATTAAGAATCCTACGTCATTTTTGTTGTTATTTGCGTTCCCACATGTGTAGAGTATGTGACCACTTTTTAGTTTTATTAGATGCTCGCCCTTACATTTTGTTTCACTTAATCCTATTATGTCCCATTTTATTTTTGCTATTTCTTCTTCAAATTCTTTTCTTTTTTCTTCCTCTCTGAAAGTTCTTATGTTGTAGGTGCATATATGCATATTTATTGAATTTGGAGATCTGTGGCTTTGTTTGTCGCTTTTATTTGATTTATTGTTTTTCTTGTTGTCGGTTGGCATCTGTAGCATACTTATCATTTGTGACCCACTACCGAAGTCACAAACACGGTCCTTGTTAATTCGGGCGACGACGGAACCGGCATCAATTTGTAGTGATTGTGTTTTCATGGGGGTTGTATAGCCATAAAACATCACGCTGGCTAGGCGGGTTGGTGAGTGTTTGTCGTCTGAGTTTTCTCTCTTAGATAAGCTGCCTACCATGGCTAAGAACCTCATCTACCCTTGGTTTAAAATCGGAGTTTTCCTTCTCCTAGATGAACTACCAGTCAAGGCTAAAGAGCTCCACCTACCCTGGCTAAGGCTTATGAAACTTGGCTCAGAAGGAGCCTTGTTTCTGGCGGCCTATACTCGCCCTGTCATCCTGTCGTCTTTGAGTTTCTGCGGTATTTTATAGAGATTTTGGTGCCAATCAAAAACCCACCACACCCTGTTGGCAAGAAGTCTGAATTGTCCGGGACTGTTTATTTGAAACAATTGCTTGATCTTATTCGCAGCTAACCATTATACTAATGGCCGTTCCACTATCCGCAACCTGTGGACCCGCTTGGTAGCATCCAGCTTAGCTCCAAGTCTTACCTCATCAACGTGTATTAAATATACAAATTAGCAAGTGTAAATGCAGAGATCTGAATATCTTGCTCTATAATGATAAAAGATATCATTTCGACAATGGGACAAGCGTATTAATCGCTGATCAATGGATTCATATTGTTTTGACCAAAATTTGTTCACAATCGAAGTATCGAGTATGGATCGATGGACAATATCTTTCAAAACTCACACAATATCGTCTATTCCTCAATAAGTTGACAAAATACTTTTCTTTGTTTAATATTTTATTATTTCGGAAATTTGACAATAACTCATTAGACACATCTATCTAAGCTCGTATAGCCGATTTCAATGCTTTCAAACGATGTTTGACAGCTATAGAAATTCGAGCTATTCATCAACAGCAAACATTAATCAAGCAAGTCAAAGTCGGTCAAGATATCAACAATAATAAAATATAAAACATTCAAGTCGATCGTCGTCGTAGTAAATCGAATTATTTGTCATATAAAGGAGGGAGCCGTTAAGTGCAGACATCGGCTTCTCCTAGAAATCATCATATTTGGTCTGAAACTTGTCCTAAACGGTGCCAAAAGTTGTTTTCAGATAAAATAAGTCATTATATTGCATATTTTTTTATTGTAGGGGCCATATATTCATTCCTAGGTTCAGAATGTGCATTTCAGCATAAAATGCCCATGATATCGATCTACATAATGGATACAACAGTGGGTATTGTCTCGATATACTTGCCTTTGATTCATCTCAATCGGATTATTCATAGCTGATCTTGTCGTATTTCATCATTTTTGATGCTATATGATAATAAGCTTTCTCTCTTTTCTACTCTTTTTTGATGAATTCATATGACTAACATGATAAAGCAGGCTCGTGACGATGGATGAACTTTTAATTCTATTGCTTTCACTCCTATCTAATCGATCTCCGCCATCATGAATTTTATATCATTTGATAGCCCGTGTTGAGATCTATCAAAATATATAAAAATATCAAGGAAAAATATTGGCCCGGGTGTCCACTAGGTTGACTGATGGTGTCCACAGTGGATATCGCATTAGTATTAGAGTTAGGATTAATTAATACTTAACTTCATGTTTTAGCATTAGCATTATTTTAATACTAATGCTAATCCGAAACCTCTATTGGTATCTGATAGAATTGACAAAATTCACTTTCTCTAATTGTTTCATATCTTTGAAAAACAATTTGAACATACATTACTTCCATTGAAATTTATACAATGTCTGAAAGAGTTCGATGCAATAAATTCAACAACTTAGTGATTGATATTCTTGAAGAATATTTTGATGAAAAATAACAGAATATTATTCCCTTTTGTTCTAAAATATTGTTTATTGAAGAATTGAATAAAATGAACTTTTGAAATTATTGGTTTAATTATTCGAAGAAAAGAGAAACTAATTCTGTTCCAATCATAAGTAACAAGTGTTATTTTTCAAAGGTCGTACCATCGTCGTATGATGTCCACTTTTGAAGAGACCATTTGAAACTTACAGATAAGTATGTAGAAGACAACAAATCCAAAAGCAGCGATGATACACAAGCAAAATTGATTCGGCATTTGCCAGTAGCTTCTCTCATGTTTTAGTGCAACCAACCTACGATTATGTACTGCTGACTGTAGTTCACTTCTAGGCCAATCAATTGTCTCCTCAGCGTTCCATTCATTACCGGCGTACATTTGTGTCACAAACCTATCAGTTGGCGTTTCTGTCAACCATTTTTCAACTCGATCAGCACATATTTTTTCAATGACACTGAAAATGACTTGTTGTTGATTGGGTCCACAATCGAGAGCGATGGCACCGAGTATAGCTTCTATACAGTCAGCATACATATTCATAGAGACAAATCGTGGTGAGTTTCCACGTATAAGATATTCTTCTAAATGAAGTTTCTCCTGTGCAATTGCCGCCAGAACGCGATTTGGAACGACTTTCTGTGTACCTTCGTGCAATTCATTACGTTTTTTGATTAATTCATCTCGTCCCTTTAGGAATAAGAAGCGAGCAACAGAATATTTCAGTACGGCATCACCAACGAATGCTAATGAAGTAAGATCACGATGAAATGCCATTGGATGTTTTTCTTGAACCGCTGATGCATGAGTTAAAGCTTGACGAAGCAAATCTTGATTCTGAAATTTGTATCCAATCACATCTTCAAAGTCAGTTGCTGGTTTTACTTGTTTATAGTGTCTTGGCATTGTTTGACTAATGCAATAATTTCTCTTGATAGCATGGATTTCGCTATGATTTGATCAATATGTTCGTTTATTCGCTGTTTAATTGTGTGTTAAATCAAGTATATCGAAGATTTGATTCAATCTATGAGAAAAATTGATCGATGAAATTGGTAGAAATAAAATCAAAATAATGACTGGTTACAATGCCTTATCTATCTTGCGATACTTGAAAAAAGAATCAAAAATTTCCAAGTCGAATAATGTAATATCTATTAACAAATATTCGTCATTTTAGTTGGTGGGTTTTTAACGAACGAAATCGTTAGTACAATTACAGGTGCTCAAAAAAGTATCCGATCACTCCAATTTAGTCTCATGCAAAGACTTTATTCAAAAAATACCTTTAGAACGATGGACTCTTGTGAAACTTATGTACGATAGAGAACTTTGTTTACTCTATCCAATGATGGTATTTGAGTAAAAAACAACATGTTTTGATATTGAAAATCACTTTTTGTGAAAAACCATGAAATTATCGAAAAAAGTAAATCTCTGACAAATTCGATGATCGCCTTGAATTGAAAAGCCACATATGCAGTTTTGTAGAGCAGCTCACGGCGCGTCGAATGGTATATAACAAATCACATTTTCATCAAGTCTTGGTGTGGTAAGAGTCCAAATGTTGGTTGGGAGACATACAGTGAGTAAACGTTTAGAAGCACCTTAGACCAAAGCGTAGATGTTTATCACTCCTTTTTGGATGAGAACATGCACTCAAGGGTAGGTGTGGGTGGGTGTGAGTGTGGGTGTCAGGAAATAGAAGATCCACTCATGCTCACACCCACACCCCACCCCACACCTCACACCCACCCCACACCCACACCCATCCACACCCACCCACACCCACCCTTGAGTGCATGTTCCCATCCAAAAAGGAGTGATAAACATCTACGCTTCGGTCTAAGGTGCTTCTAAACGTTTACTCACTGTATGTCTTCCAATCAACATTTGGACTCTTATCGCATCAAGACTTGATGAAAATGTGATTTGTTATATACCATTCGACGCGCCGTGAGCTGCTCTACAAAACTGCATATGTGGCTTTTCAATTCAAGGCGATCATCGAATTTGTCAGAAATTTACTTTTTTCGATAATTTCATGGTTTTTCACAAAAAGTGATTTTCAATATCAAAACATGTTGTTTTTTTTACTCAAATACCATCATTGGATAGAGTAAACAAAGTTCTCTATCGTACATAAGTTTCATAAGAGTCCATCGTTCTAAAGGTATTTTTTGAATAAAGTCTTTGCATGAGACTAAATTGGGGTGATCGGATACTTTTTTGAGCACCTGTATCTAACACTCAGGGTTTTTGAGTGCTACACTTTGGCCTCTCAAGAAACATACTGGCAAGATTTTTGTTTTAAAAAATCACTTTTTTAATAAAATATTCGTTGTACTGTTGTGTTATCAAACAATTTTTAGAAATAATAGCACAATCAAACGATCACTATCGGTTCGATGGTGTAGCGGTTATCACGTCTGCTTTACACGCAGAAGGTCGCGAGTTCAAACCTCGCTCGAACCTATTTTTTAATAATTTTTTAAAGCATATTTTCATGATGACATTTCATTTTTACATTATGCTAATAGTGTATATTGTATGTAGATGGATAGAGTTATCATAAGGCAATCTCGAAGAACAGAGCGTACGATTAGCGGGGGGAAGCCAGAGGATTTCCCCCCGCAAAATTTTTTTGTCCACTATCGCTTTCTCCTTGAAAATTTTCTTTAGAAGCGCTCTGCAGATTATAAAATTTTAGTGAACCAAATGAACGGTGCAAAAGAGAACCATTGATTTTCTCAGACAGAATGTCTTCACTCAATGTTGCAAGAAAAATCCGTTGTTGTTTCATCAAGAGAGTTAATCTACTTAATAGCTGAGCAAAACTGATATATTTTCTCCTCAAGTTCGAAGTATTTTCTCTTTGGATCTGAAGTATTATCTCCTTTGAAACTGATTAATTTCCTCCTTGGATGATCTAAAGAGAATATAATTTCGATACAAAGAAAAATGGTTCAGTTTCAGAGAAACAAGTTTAGATCTCTAGAGAAGACGCTTTGGATTCAAAGAGAAAATAGTTCACACTAAAGGTGATATTGAATCAGTTTCGCCTAGCTGTTTACTAGACTAACTTTCTTGATGAAAAAACAACTGGTTTGTCTTGAGACATCGAGTGAAGACTTTCTAGTTGACGAAGGACCGTTTTTAACTGCAAAATCACTTTTGAGTTTGGACGCTGCGCATAAGGCAGCTCCCACTGATGTACGAAACATACTACAAGAAGAAACATCCTTAGGCCTCATGTACAGGCTTATAGGTATTTTATTGCAATTTTAGCCTATGGCATGATGTATACAAACAAATCGAGTGATAGTATTTCGAACTGAGGCCCAATATATAAACAGGTCAAGTAGAGAGCAAAATGTCCTGAAAATTTCAGTCAGCTCGAAATATCGATACTAAGCTTGTCAGTACACATCATGCCATCTGTAGTCGTAATTCTGCTCATTCCTTGAGAAATTCTGAAAGGATCTTTCAGGATGCTGCATCTCAAGGATCTTGCTTCAACTCCTGATAATTCCTGTTTAAAGAATTTTCACGAATAATCAAAATTCTGCTCAGAATTTCTTCAAGTTTCTGCCCAAATTTTTTTTAAAGTCACGAATGCAGAATCATGCTAGTATTCTGTTATGGTTTTGCTTAGGATCCTTACAGAAATAATAGAGAGTATTCTTCCAAGGTTTCATCACGCTTTAGAGAGCATCTGATCTGGATTTTTATACAAGGATCCAGCCAGCTATTTTAACTGAATTAGAGAAGAATCTCGACAAGAAACCAATAAAAGGGTATATTAGTGGCTGCGACTGTTAGTTAACATGAGATGAACCCGTATTCATGCCCACAAGTACATCATGTTTTTGCTAAGAATCTTAATTAAATCTTGTTTCGAATCATGCGAGGATCTTGAACTTCCATAGTTACATACTTCTTTCAGAATTTAGTCATTTTCTCACGAAAGAGGAGTGAATTCTTGAAGGATCTTGATTGGACCCGTTAAGAATTTGGCACGGAAACAGCAAGGATTTCCTTTAGGGATCGGCTAAAATCGCAGTAAAATGCCTATGCATCTGGACACAAGGCTTAAGGGGATTTCTCCATATGGTTTTTTCATACATCAACGGGGTCTACCTTACGCAGAGTTCGAATTCAAAAGCGATAAGACGGTTCAGAACGGTGCCTCGTCAGAAAAAATAGATGGCTTCCTTTTGCATAGTGCATTCGGTTCACTAAAATACTATAATCTGCTAAGTGCTTGCCAAGAAAATTTCTTAGCAGAACACCATAACGGAAAAAAAATTGGGGAGGGAAAGGCTGGAGAAATCCCAAGTTCTCCCTTCCGACCCCTCCCCCTCGTTAATCGAATGGCTTGCGAGTTTCAACTGAGAATATATTTTACTGTAAAAACCTAATTCAAAGAGCTGTTTCTCTCTAGCTTTGGGAGACTTTCTCTCTTGAATCTTCCCCCCTCTAATCAAAACCAAACGAAAGCTATGATCAAAAGAATAGCTTGAGATACGGAGAAAGATAGGCAGTGTGTGTTACCGCAAAATATACGTTACATATCCTCTGAAGCAATTTTTCTATTCAATGTCGTAAAAGTAAGACACTCTATTTTATAATTATTCACTTAAATCTTATTCCGAACATGGATTTTTCTATTACATTACTTCAGATCTCAGAGAAATGTCAGATTTTTGCGTGCTAGAAAGTTTTAAATGGGTTTTAAAACTAAACTAAAACTCATCTTGACAAATAAAAAGACTCATATGTTGTTTTGTTTTCAAAATAATTATTTATCTTCGATACATACTGTTTGGAAAAAATCTCTCACCATTAACATAAGTGAAGATGTTTGTCAAAAAAAATATCGTTATAAAAAGCTCTAACAAAAAGTCTTGTCAATATTTTGAAACTAATTCGAACTCGGCATAATTAGATTTCAGAAAGAAACTTTAATTACTCAAATACGCTCTTTTTTGTCTTCATTTTATTTCTTAAAACAAAAGTCATGGTTCTTAGATGAAAAAGATATCTAATAAAGAACCATTGCAAGAAGAAAATAAAAGTAAATCATTCGATTCAACACATGGCTACAATGCTAGATATCTCATTTTCATCGTTTTGAAAATCATCAAAGAAAACAAAAACAAGGAATACTTATCAAAGAAGAACGAAACATGCAAAAATGGTTAAAGAAAGTACGTTGTGAAAAGTAACATAAGGGATAATATTTGCAATCAAATATTTGCTTACCTATTTGCAGTAAAAATGTGTCAATAGTTTTTTTTTTATTCTTATTATTTATCACACAAGCAAACATGCGATTTGTGAAGGAATGAGGAACACAGCATAAAATATTTTTTATTACACCATTTGCGCATATCAACCTCATGTTTTCATTGCTTTTTGGTAGAAGCCTCACTACTCTGTGATATAAGGATAGATAAAACTGCAGTAAACCTGTCAATATATTTTTTTATTATGCATAAGAGTAAAATACTTCTTTTTGAAGCAGTGTAGTAAAGAGATTTTCTTCTTATTTAGTTTTGACAAGACTTTATCAAGTGGAGTGTCATTAAAATCTCGAAAAGAATGGTAATTTAGAAACTTCTTCGTCTTCATACAGTGTGGATGTGAGGAGAGGGGGAGAAGGTATATACCCACACCCACATCCCCACACACATTCTTGACGTGTTTGCATTTTTTGGTCCAATTAAATCTTTCCATTTTTGTATTGCATTTTCTTTTGTCAAGACCATAGCAAGAATAGGAGCACTTGTCATAAAGGCAACAAGGCTTGGAAAAAAAAATTTTTGCATTGTTCCGCTGTTTATGTTACACGTCTTTTCTAATTAAAATTAAGACAATCAAAAAACAAAACGAAAAGAAAATCCAAACAGACTGGTAGAACGGTAAAACCATGTTTAAGAATAATAGTTTCAATCTCATCAGCTTTATTAACAGCATCAAGTTTCACTAGAGCAACTATTCATTGAACGAATATTTCATGGTCAGAAATATCTATTTGGAAATTCTAGTCACTTGTTCATATATGCTCGATTAGGTTCACAAGATTTTCAATGACAATAAAAAAACAAAATGTATCAAAATTGAGTGTTCCACAGTCTAAAAAAACAGAGATTAAATTTTCCATTTTTTTCTCCAAAGAGAAAATGCAAAATGGTACTTAACAAATAAAAGTACACATCAATTTTGATTATCGAACGCTTTTATAAAAATAATCGGACAAGAAAATAAAAACAAGTTGAAATAACAAACATACTTTTTTTACAGATTCAATTCAGATGATAGTGATACTCATGCTGCAATTGTCTTCGATTTAGGAAGTGACACGAAAATTTCGTCGGGAACTTGTAAGTTCTACATTGCGTTTTCCTAAGCAATGTAGCATGTACATTAGAAGTAACCTAAGTCAAGACATATGAGTCGGTTCTGGTAGAAAAACTCTGGAAATCGATTTAATTTCTATACAATATTCCGAACTCGAATGTTTATGAACTTTTCCGACTAACTGCTTGTTCTTTTTAAAAGACAATAGTCACGAATCAAGGGACAAATCGGTCGACATTCTGATCGAAATACTATGTTCAATTTCTTCCAAGTACTGCGATTTTCTCGCATCTTTTCAACGAAATTCACGTGTCTCCAGAATTGGGAATCACCGACTTGAGAATAGATATTCAGTACAGTTTTGCTTCAGCTTGCGATAAACCAGCTATATTGAAAACATGCCACTTGCATTATCAATATTTTTCCTCTTGTAATCAAATACACTTACAATGAAAATAAAATAAGTTTATAGAAAATTTTAAAATATTTTATTTTTATTATTTACTAAAATTGTTGTCATAGTTTAATTTCTCAATAAACTCTTGAGAATTAATATATGTTATATACTCATTTATAATGATTGGTTACATAAAAAAGCCAATTTTATACTTATCTTTGCTCTTTCTTCTTATCTATTCTCTTCTATTTAAATCATAAACAATGGCTGCAGCGACTGAAGATATCAAAGACAATATAGTAATTCTAGGCGCTACCGGGCCTAGCGGTTTACAGCTTGTTCAACAGGCGTTAGCACGAGGTTATCAAGTAACAGCACTTGTACGAAATCCAAAAAAATTGGAACATATCGAAAGTAAAAACCTTCAGGTATATTGTTTTCAATTCTTTGTAGTTTAGTGACTCCTAGCACACACAATGAATACGCTTATCGCAACAGTCAGTGTGAGATGTCACTAAACTGCAATAGTAGTTTATTTTCAAATGTATCAATAATTAGTATTATATTTCAGGTAGTGCAATGTGATATAATGAATCCAACAGAGTTAGCTAAACATATGACAGGTCACACAGCTGTTTTATCAGCTCTGGGCTATCCTGGTCTTTCAATATGGTCAATAACATTTTATGAAGATTCAATTAGATCAATAGTGTCAGCTATGCGTAATGCAAATATTAAGCGATTTATAGGTATAACTTCAATGTATTCAAAATGTAAGTACGCAAACAAAACAAATGTATATTCACATAGTTTTCATATAAATGATTGATATAGATCAATCAGATTATCCATTTATGGTTCGATATCTGATCCGTCCAATGTTAAGCCGTACTCTTGATTCAATGTTTAACATGGAACAATATCTTGAAAAAGAGTGTCAAGATTTAGAATATACAATTGTTCGACCACCTGGTTTAACTAATAATTCTATTATTGGTAAGTTTAAATGAAATTGATTCGTAGGCTTTATTTTATGTTTTTAGAACAAGACGTTAAAGTATGTGAAAATGATTATCATTTTCCTGATCAATCCATATTAATGAGTATACCACGAGCAAATGTAGCTCGCTTTATGCTAGATATATTAAAAGATGAAAAGTATATTCGTCAAGGTGTTGCTATTGGTATGCCAAAACATACTCTATAAATCCAGCTAGAAAAAGACAACTTCCTTATAATAATAAATTCTAACGATGTTCGTTCTTTGCTAGTGAACAAATGCGACTTTTTTATTTTGAATTTTTAGATTAATTATTTTTAAAATAATGGCTACTGCTCAACGGGTATATGCATTGATTTTTCATTTTGATCTATATTCTTAATAATATGTTCATTTTTTCCGATATGATTATTGAACTAACGATTATTCATAGGATACAAGTTCAACAAGGATGTGGATGAGCGGGCGCGGGTATGAGTGTGGGAGTGTAAGTGTCGATGTGGGTGTAGTTGCGAATGTGAACGAAGAGAAGACACTCAGACCAACATTCTCACTCACAACCAACTTCAGATTCGCATTCTTCGACCAGAATTGTCTTTGATTAAGCTTTATAAAAAATCGTTATCTTTCTCAAAACAAAAACCCTTTCTTTAGAGAAAAAGTTAGGGATAGAAGAGTACCAATACCATTAATACCAATGACATTCAATATCGATACATTACTACTGTATTGGTATTGTAACATGTCTAAGTTTAAGTTTTTCCAAGATTTCGAAGGATTTCATAAGATTTTATGAGATTTTAAAGATTCTGGATGCCAAAATCTCTTTCTTCTCTCGTGCACATTGCATACTCAAAATGTAAACTTATTTGTTTTTTGCGTCAATAGATGGCTCTCATTAACGCTAAATTTATAACTATGATTCATTATTATGTTTTGTCCTCTTCGACATCTCGTCGATATGTATCTTGACTATGGTCGACCTGTTTCATATTTTATGATCGTTGTTGTTGTTTTTATTTATTTTTATTATTATTATCATTGTTTTGTTATTTGTTTATAAATAAAACTAACTTATCTATTATATTCAGTGAATATTAATTCAAGAATCATGTTATCCAAGTCGGGATAGACAGTTTACTGTAAACTCCTAGTTTCTTAAAGCAGACCTTATTCTCAAACTAAGTTTTACTTAGTCTACATAAATTACGCAGTATAAAGATATGAGAAAAACTTTTTCGAAAGTCTCACAAATTTTTCACTTAGATAGATTGACAAGTGCATATTCATTCTAGAATGAATTATTGATATTTATCATGGATTCAGTATTCTTTTTATCTTTCTTATTTGTAATATATTTTGATAATATTCAAGATTATGTTGAAGAAAGTGCTGATTATTCAGCATTCATTAGGTGTTTGTTCTCCTTATATAACGCAATTCTTCTCTGAACATAATATTCCATTCGAAATTCTTCCTATTTTTGATTCTGCTTATCACTCGCAATTACCAGATAATAATACAAATGATTATTCCGTGATTGTTATTCTTGGTGGACCACAAAGTGCATATGAACATGATATTTATCCATATTTAAAATGGGAAAAATCATTTCTTGCTGCTCAACTTACTCTGAATACGCCTATTCTTGGTGTATGTCTCGGAGCACATTTACTTGCTGATGTTATCGGTGGA
>CAJNOP010003343.1:0-13358 GCA_905250075.1 Rotaria sp. Silwood1 | reverse complement strand
AGAAAAACTGTTGACCAATAGTAGACAATACCCATCACACCAGAAATAATTAACCATACAGGTATGTTTTGAGAAGTTGGACAATTCAATCGTTTCGTAATACCGATGATTAGAGCCATCAATGACATACTTGATAGAATAATGAAAAAGAGTGCAACTATCATGAGATATTTATAAGCTATGCATCGCTTTCATAATTTTCTCAAACTCTGACATAGATTTTGTTTATAGTCAATGAATTCTTCTTGAAAACCGACAGTGACTGGATTTCGTTCAGGCAATTTTGCTATGGAAATCTGATAAGATGGTGGAGGGTCAGTCACCAAAAAAATAGATGAGTATTTCATCACTGTATGATAAGCAGGTGGTTGATTATCCTATATTAGTACAAATTTGTATGGATTAATTACGTCATAGTTGTGAAAGTTTACCTACCTGTGAGTTCTCCATTGTCTTTTTCTATTTCAAATCAACGAAATATGATGAAAAAAAAATGACATTCTTTTTCTCTCGTAATAAATTTTTGATTAATTTCTTTTCATAGGAGACGATCAAAGAGTAAGATTCATACTGGTTTTTTCCATTCGTAACAGTTATTATTACGTTCTTCTTTTACATTCAGCTAAACTTCTTCAATTGAAATTCAAGAACATCGAACAATATTTACATAAGTCTCTATTGATTGCAAATACGCAAAAAAAACAGAAGATGGTTTTTTCCTTTTTAGTAACATCAACTGGTTAAACTTGGAATTTATAAATAATTGATAGTCGTAGTTACACTTAAGAGGCGAAAACAAGGATGTAAGTGTGGATGAAGAATGAACGCCTACACACCCGATATTTACTACTGCACATTGTATAGAAATATATGTAGGTGTATATACTTCTTACGAACTAAATTTCTTTGTGCAAAAATGGTTTTGTTTTTCTTGTTTACAATCAAGTATTATGTGCTGCTTGCCTTGAGTGTTTTTTGGTTGCTATGTGCAGCCCTTACAAGTAAAATGTGTAGATGAAAAATATTCAAAAAAACACAGCAGAAGGGGGACAGAAAAAGCGATCAGAATATTGCCGTGATGCAAAGATAAGAAACTAAATATTTGACAAACAACGCATTCATTTGACATATATAGCACTCGACTAAATCAGAAGAAACCATTAGTGAAATTGACGGGGTATGATTGATTTTCATTATTTGATATTGATGAACACCTTATTAGAAGAATGTCTTAGACTAGAGAGAGTATTTTATATGTCACAAAGAAAGCGATAGAGCATACGAAAAGTATTGAGATTTTGAAGAAAAAAATGCAGAAACTAGTTATTCAAGATTTTACTTCATCAAACGTTCAAAGTAGTTCATCTAGTTATTTACACAGAATTGCATTCGTTGAGGTCACCAGTTCTTTTATGCAATTCGTATTTTAGTCTATCACTTTTTATTTAGTAACTTACCGTACCTAATATTGAACAATATCCATAATGTGCTTTGACTGACTATTTCGCAATAATGAAATGATTTCTTTACCATTGATAAGTTTAATCTATTTTTATTTTAAATAATTATTTAACCAAAATGGCAAGCGTTGCAATTGGTAAAAGGATACTATTGCTAACACAAGGATAAGCTTAACCAGTTATTCGATAAGGTTTCGACACATCGCGTTTAGTTTTGTGTGAGCATCGAAATTCTACGTATATTGAGACCTGGAATTCTCATTTCCGAGAGGCTATTTATCGCATAATTTTTGGGGTCACTCAAACGATCGTTACTGAAGAGATCGATATTTGATCACAATAAAAACAATTTGATCCGATAGATGCCTCATTCACTAGTCATCGAGATCTATCTAACGTAAGCTGAGGAGGAGATTCAAACATCAGTACTCACGATTCACTTTCATCAAAAGGTGTGAATGTAGGTGTAATTGCTCATTCTATTTACGCTCACATCCAACCTAAAAAGAATATTCTTCGAACAGTACTAAAAGAAAGAAAATTAAATATTTTCATACCTAATTTATTTCAGTCAATTACTATTGTGCAGATTGGATTAGGATTGACAGATTTCGTTTACAATAATATATTACACCAGTATGATTGTTTGTCTCCAGCTAATTGCAATGTACAGCAGGCTAAGTTCAAAATATTTGGATTTCAACTCGAATTTCACTCCCAGTTGCAACGAAATTTTTTGGTTTTAGGCTTTCGCACTCCGAAGATGCAAGATACTTTTTATCGATTGTTTGTTTTTGACTACTAAGACGCCAATCTTGACGATATACTTGAATGAACACACCTGTTAATGGAGAAAAAAATTGTAGAAAAATAGCGGTAGAGTACAGATGTAATATTTCTTGAGATTATTGATATCTGTTTCGATGAATACCTTTGTATCTTTGTGAAAATAAAACTGCCTTCTCCAATGTAAAAGTCATTCACAGATCACGAATAAACGTGTGTGCTTTCCTTAGCTACGAATGAAAATTTCTGTGATAAAAAATTTGTCTGAGTTTCTAGAAGAAAGAGTAAACACCAAGAGATTGTTTCATTAGCATACAACTCGATTATTACGTTTTAATATACAACTTTCTTTATATTTAATTGTAACTATGTTGTTAATCAAGATATGGTTCTTCCTTAGTGTTTAGAATCGATAGATTGATCAGGTATGAATCTGATGAAGACTCTGTTAAATTGTAGTCAAAACTTTGTGACAGTTCATTTTCTCATATCCATCCTTAGTTAAGTGTTTACTTATGAACATTATCAATAAAAGAACAAGATTTTCTTTGATCTTGTTCTAATTAAAAACAAAAATTATTACCTATTCTGTTGTCTTTGTGTCGTTAAGATGAAAATAAATAAAATGAATTAATTAATAACGAAAATATCTTTTTCATATCTAGAAGTCTTTATGCTATGTGTCAACAGTTAGATTTGAAATTTAATGATACCATTATTTTATCTATTGATGCTTTTATTGAAAATGCTCGTGATTGTCTTACCGAATAAATTCTTTCTTGATTAAATTTAATATTAATTTATTCATATTTTTCTAGAGTTACTCTTTGAAACGATCTAATGATAACTTAGTTAATGAAGGGTATGGTTTTATGCTAAATTAGGTAATATTCTTGTCATAATGGTACTATTTAGTAACAGCAAATACTAACTTTAAATTGAATATATAAAATCATCTTTGAATTCATCTGTGATAAACTATTTTTTTGTTTTTATAAATTTTATTTATTAAAGATTATAAATTTAATAGAAAAACTAGAAACAGTTGGTCCTGATGAAATACTTTGTCTTTTTTTTTTCCAAATAATAGATTTCTTGTGTTAAGACACTGGATGATCTTTTACATATCTAAATCAAAGACAAATACGAATCTCTTTGTTTGAAAGTAAACTGTTCAACTTACTGAACGAATGGACGCAATGTACAGTATATGTCATGTCCAAATATGGGTTTGTTACGAATAATGTCATCGATATTTAACCATTCACAAGCCTAAAACAGAATAATAATAATTATTTTAATAGTGTAAAAGCGAAAAAAATATTTGTGAATACCTTATTTTCTTTGTAATCTTTTAAAGTAAATTTCCATATTTTTTCATCAACAGGAATAATTAAAAGACCGATAAGTCGTGATCTATCGTTAGTATCCGGTCTACTATCTACACGACATTGAAGAAAGTTATCCTTGTTTAAAGAAAGAAAATGATTAATATTTTCTTTGTTAATTATTTTTTCACGTTTGCTTCTTTTAAGTTTAATTGAAAGTTCTTCACATAATTCTCGTATTAAAGTTTCCCATGGTGTTTCTAATGTACCATCATTCTTGATTTTTGGATGACCTTTAGGATTAATCATCAAGAATGTCTCTTATAAACATAAAATCAAACAAAATTTAATATTTTATATATTCTTTGGCTGTCTTTGTTGAATATATTCTTTTGGAGGACTCCAAGTTCCATAATGATTTTGTACTCCCAATATCTAAATATATATTTAATAGAATAGATTAAAAATATTATTTAATCTGAAGTACAATATAGAAACTATTTCACTATCGATAAACTAAAACTTTATTTTGCCAATAAAAATTGACAGTAAATTCTTTATTTAGAGAAAATATTATTTCTTTACCTCAGTTTTCGTGTTGAGAATAAGTACACCGAATGAGAAGTTTTCTAATATCGATAGTGCATGATTCACCGATTCTTTTTGTGTAAAAAATTCTTTGAATACTATCAAAACATAAATTATATGAACCAAAGAATTTTATAATAGTACTAGAACATACAATACGATTCAAATGCTTTCTTGAAATATTCATCTGCTTGTGATCTTATTCTTGATGTTATCTTAATATTTTTATATCTTTTATCTATATGTGACCAAATTTCGTCTTTTTTGTCTTGACCTTTTTTAAGAGTTGTGATTACTTCTTGTTTATTTTGACCACGAAACAATCTTTAACAAGAATGAGTATTAATTAAGAAAAACAATGAATAGATTGTTTAAAATTATACTGACTCGAATATACAATCAGGTAGACGACGATTTTCAGATGGTCGCATCTTAACACATCTAAAAAAAGATATATATGATTATTATTCAATTATGTATAAAAATAAAAAATCGAATTTATAAGTATAATCAATACATCATTAGATATATGATGATTGTCCTCTTCATGCATTAAAAATGATCAAAACTCATTGTTTTTCTTAAATGAAACTTTTTTTTAAAAAAATCTATCGAATCGAAAACTGTTATTAGTATTCCAAAAACTTTGTCTCGTTTCTATAATCAGATCATATATTTCTTTCATTTGCTTACTGATGTAGATTATCATTGCTTGTACGAGTATCATTTGTCTCATCATTGAGATTAGAAGATTTATTGGATGGATGTAATGAAGAATCATACCGATTTGTTAAGATCTCTCGTGGATGTATTTGCTGGTCGATATTTACAAAATCTTCTGCACATATTAGTTGATCAATACTTACCAAATCTTCTGTATCGTAATAGATTTCTATCGGTTCAACTTCATATTTATGATCATCATGTATTCTTTCCTTTTTATGATTGGATGCTTCTGCGATTCGAAATGTACACAAGTAGAACTATAAAAGAATTTCAAATATACAATATCAACTTACCTAAAATCATTGTTTCTGAGAAAATAGAAAACAATGTTTGTCATAGTTGTAATTTAAAAAAAAATATTTAGTTTCATTACCTTCATTAGTAACAGTGAAGTTTAAATTATTCATTGTTTCACTGACATTATCTAAAGAATATTTTATTATATCATAAAAAATCGAAACAAAAATTTTGCTAATTCAGTATAAAACGATAATGTTGACTGATTTATTCCCCCCTAATAGCAAAACTATTTTTCAAAAATTGGAACTGACTATATGACGGTGCTATCTTAAAGAGTGGATTGAAAATTTATCATTCCCTTTGTCATCGAATATGACGGTACATTTAGTATTTGAAAAGAAATTCATTCAAAATAATCTTGTATTAACATCAATAAATACAGAAAACCATAGTTTACCAGACCGTGTACTTGTCTTTCTGAAAGGGGTGTCAGTTTTATGTTTACATTCTTAAGAATCCGATAATCAATAATGAGTTATCACAAAATAGAAGAAAAGGTATACCTAAAACATTATAGCTTGTTTAAAAACGATTTATCAAATGTATATATGTTCCTTATGGATGAATTCATAAAGAACGGTAATCATGCCAGCCCTATTTCTCAACAAAAAGAAATTATCATTTTATACCTTTTTTTGTATAGAAATTTATTGCAAAACTTTTCTTTTTCCCTTCTATTGCTTTTTTTTTATCGTCTTCATTCATCCCTTTATTTCTTTCTTCTGCCTATTAACTGTAAGAAGACGGCAAAGCGAGAAAATTTTCAATATCTCTCTGAAAGCAAATGTCGTCTATGTACACAAGTGAATCTGATTTAGTTAGATATATGCCAACAAAACTAGCCAATTACTTGATCGACAACGACTGTAACAAAAAAAAAAGTATTTGTTTTTGTTCACAGTGGTGACAGCTGGACATTTTCGATGACTATTTAAAATTATATTGGCTTCGACAAGTCTGAAAATAAAAACGATAGAAAATGGAATGAAAAACTAGAGAAGTCACGTAAACTAAATTCTAATTTTAGTGTAATTTAAATTATATTCCTTTTTAAAAACAAACTTTTCTTTCTAATGTGCATCATGTTTATGAAGTTCTATAACAACAAGAAAGTTTATTTCGTATAGAAAATCGAAAATATCCTACAAATATGTTGCAAAAGAATATTGAAGCATCTTATACTTAAAGTATTTCTTTTTTTATTAACAGCTGCTCTTCATAATTTTTTTAATTTGAAAACGACCTATTACGAAGATGAAAGAAACAAAATATTTTGCATATTGAATTTTGATTTAAATATGAACATAAATACTAAAAAACTCAATATTTTAAAAAAAAAATATTGCACACAATTTGAACATAAACAACAATTGTTATTGAATTTTAAAAAGTTCTAAACTTTTGTGAGAGAGATGAGAAGAAAAAAAACCAATCGTTAATGATTATTTTTCATTTCAAAAGAAAAATCATATCAATTGAGTCGTTCATCAAACGTTATTAATCGTTTATCAATACTAAAACCAATATTTTCATGCTATTTTGAATAATTCAAAATTCAATGTTGAAATCTCATTGAACACATTTGACTATTTCTTACAATTTCAAAGAAAGCTAAGCATCCTGTTTTTTACTGAACTATTTTTATATCATTTTTCTGTCGTTGAATGAATTAAAATATCTACAGAAGAATATTGAGGATTAATTCGGAGATCGATTTTCATATTAAACGTATGCCGTTGAAATTTAATATTTTTACACAAAAATCCAAATAAATATGGTAAATTAAATGAAAACCATTAATATTTGTTGAATTATTCAGAAGAGTTAAATATTAAGACAATCAATTTTCCATTTGGAGTTAGTTTTAAAATAACTCAAATGATTTTTTTTTTCCATGGAGATTAAATGAAACTTTTATGTTAAAAGAAGATTACGAAAAATTCCATAAAAGAAAACTTTCGTCATCGATATCGGTACACTTCGAAGAGGTTCGTCAGAAATTCGCTCCATTTTAAAATCATTTTGAAAAACCAATGAAAAAGTTACATCAAACCACAAAGTAGTAAGCATTAAAGTTTTTAAAAGAAAAAAATAAATAGCATTTTCTATAAAGTAACTGTCAGATAAATCTAGATAAAAATACTTTTAATGGAAAAACAAGCAGAATTCGATTGAATATGATCACACATTGAAAGAAAATACGTTCGTATCTTGATTTCTTTTCAAATAACACTAGATGATTTAGTCGAAATGGAAGCTCCCTGGAAAAACTTTATAGCTTTTGAATGATACAATCTAAAACTCTCAAGAGTCTAAGCTTTTCTCGAGAATGAGAAATCTGTTTCGACAACCATCTTTAAAATCTTCAGCTATGTGTCACTCATGTTGTATGCTAAACAACGGCAATATAGTGAGAAAGTCATATTTTCTATTAAAAAAAGCAGCATGTATTTTTATTATAATTATGTAATAATTAGTTAACAAATTAGAACGATTTTCGTATTAATGCAGAAAAAAAAATTCTGTTATACAAAGCGATAAGGTATCGATTTGAAAACAACAATAGTTCACAAGTGAGTATGATGCTTAATTATGTACATAAAAGAACAAATATAATCAAAGTTTTTCTACAACTATGTATAAAGAGTCTATAGAAAATTCTCATTGTATGTCTAGCATTCGTCAGGTTCTCTTCCTAATTTATAATCAGGAAATTCAATATCAAATTTAACAATAAGTTGACCACGAATTCCATTATTTGTTGGATCAGGAAGACCAGCATCATCAATAATAGCTTTTGTATTTGGATTAATAATATGACTTGGATAAAACTCTTTCATTCTTCCATCAATCAATGGTATTTGCACTGGCAGACAATCTAATGCCTAAATAGACAACGCTCAGAAAAGTAAACAATTCGAAAACAAAAAAAAAACATACATGTTGTAAAGAAATTTTTGCTGTGTAAATAAGATCAGAACCTGATCGTTCATATAATTGATGTTGTTCTGTTCGAATTTCTACAACTAAATCTGCTGGTATATTTACTGGATCTCTATGACCAGCTTCGATAAAACGAAATGTTTTTCCATCGGCACAACCAGGTTCAATAATAACTTCATATTTTACTTCTTCAATTTCTGGTATTCGTTTATTTATGTCACGAATTTCTCGTTTAACAATTACATCACATACTTTTCCATGATATATATCTTCTAATGAAACAGTAATGATTTGAATAAAATCTGGATCTTTTACACGTCTCCATTCAAAAGATTGTTCATCATTTGATGAAGATGTGTTATTGATATAACTAATAATAATTCAAAAATAATTTATTAAGAATAAATGAATTCAAATACATACATTTCATTTGAATAACATTTATTCATATATTTAACAAAATTAATATTATTTGATTCAGCTACTACACGTATGATACCCATACATTCTAACCAATATTTTATAAGTTCTAATTGAATAGTTTTTTTAAAACCACTTCTTTGACTAATAATCAAAAGATAAATATGATTACAAATCGTACAAAAATCAGTCATAGATATAGATGACAAAACTTTTTCACGTTTATTATAGATATGTTTAAATTGACTTGAAATAAGACTAATTGAACAAGTCTGAAGTGATGTAAATATGTATTTTAATGATGATTTTATTGCATTTTTAAAAGCTTCAAATCCATAATTAATAAGACCTTTAAATATCCATCTTACATGAATAAGTACATCATAAATCCATTGACTCATCATGCTTAGAACGACAGTATCACAAATAAGTTTAGCAGTTGTTAATGGCACATAAACCCGTATATATTTAACAATACCATCTGTAGCTTCTTTGAAATCAATTTCATGATTTAAGTAACGTTCCGCATCTTTAGAAATTGAAAAAAACATTTCAACAATACGTAAAGTGCTAGAACCGACTGCAGCAAAAAAATACGGTACTACTGACATAGTGAAAACAAGAAGTATGAATGAAATTACTTTGCAATTACATTTTTATAGTTGGAAATTTCCAGCAACATGTGTTTACGAAATTCAATATAAGATAACATATCTTAACAATATCTATTTATTCTTTTTATCAAATGTTTTTTTGTTTTCAAAAATGTCATTATGTTCTGAAGTAGATGTTTATTTCATAAATAATGAGATAAATGAACAGTAAACTTCATCTTATTGTTTTTGATTTAAAAAATATAAAATTTTTCATGCTTGTTTTTAAGTATAAAAATTTTTATTTATTAATCTTTATATCAGACTAACAATATACAAAGTATAAAGTTCATAATGATTTATTTATGAAAATTATCTAACGTTAAACGAAGTCTTGCCATTTGATCATCACTTGTTTGTTTTTCTAAACGTGGTAAATATTGTAATTGAATAGCATTAATTATTTTTGGAAATTGTGTTTGATATACATTCATCATCATTTTACCGGCTTCTTCAAGAAAAACACGTATTAAAACTGATGTTATATTTGATTTTGGTGGTAAATTTAAAACATCAGAAAACCATTTCCATGCAAATGCTAAATCTTTATCAAATGGTGGACCACGACTAACAAGTAATTTACAAAATAATCGAATAAGTCCATTCATTCGATTAAGAAATTCTGTTTCAGTTTCTAAACGACGTTGATCACCATCTTGTTTTTCAATATAACCTATTGCTCTTTTAAAAGACGATAAAAAAAAAAATTTTTTTTTTCAAAATATATCAATTTATTTACTCTAAATATTGTTTATCATTCATAGTTGATTGTCGTTTTGGATATAATGGTACTGTATATGGACATTTTTTATGTAAACGATCAAGAAAAATAATACGAAATTCTTTATGTCGTTGATTTTGACTAAGAATACCAATTAATGGTAAAAAAATTTCTGTTTTTATATCAGTTAAATCACCACCAAGTAATTGTGCAAGAATAAGTGTTGCAAGTATTGATAAACATAATAAACGTTCTTAATTAAAATTTATTATTAAAAATAAAAAATAAAAAATAATATTATTTTAGAAAAATAATTACCTGTATCATTTGATATACGAATTATTTTATTACTAACTTCTTTTCCTTGTCCATTTAAAAATTCAAATAATTCATTTGTTAATGTATGAAATGTTTCTTTACGTAATTTATTCATTATATTTTTTATACAAGATGCTAATTGTTTTTTACGTGAAGGATCTATTGTTGAATAAAGTTTTTCATATTGATGAGCTTCAAATGATAATTTCTTATATTCAATAAGTGTATCTGGTTTAATATCACCAATATCATCTATTGAGGGTGTAGGGTGTGAATGCGGGTGTGGTAATGATGGTACTTGAGTTTTAACAGGTGATGCTGGTAGTATTGAAAGAGAAGATGATGCTGGTTGTATTGAAAAAGAAGGTGATACAGCTGTTGATATGGAAGGTATAATGGTAGGTGGCGGCTAAAAATAAAATAATGTTCTTGAATAATATTTATTTTAAATTGAAAAATCAACAATAGATTTTAAAAATTGACATTTACAATCTATATTGAAACAGGAACGCAACCAGGAATTTTTTCCGAGGGGGAACCGTCATCTGTACCCCCTCCAATGATTGAAACCTTCCAGGGGAGGATTGATCCCCCTCTGGTTTCGTCACTGTATTGAAAACTTAATATGATTTGAATTTGCAATAGAATAGCTGCGAACGTTTCATATTATAAATGACATAACATCATCTTATTATATGAATTCAGTAACAAATACTCAAATCGAACTTATATTGACTGATAGAAACATATGTTTAGATTCAATTTAATTCGAGAATAAATATTGAGTTCGTCTAGTTGTGGAATTTGATTATCAAATGTCAAACATTCTTGTCTGTTATTATAAATGTTAATTATTTTCTTCATTTTCTTTATGTCTAATCATATGTTGTTTTTTTTCTATTGTGATTGTATTTCATCAATCATGCGAAACGAAATTAATATAATAAAAATAGCATAACGTCAATTGAAGTTTTGTTTTTATGAAAAAAAAAATTTTTTTATTATGATTGTCTCTTTTTGTTTTAATTTGTTATTTCGTGTAAGAAATTTTTTTGTTTACGTTATCTTTATGGAAATAAATTTAATAAACAATTATAACCTTAATAAGACATTAATATTATCTTGACTAAAAACAATATTTGCATCAAAACAAATGAGTCACTTTTTATATATTGTTTTCATTTAATCATTGCAAAAATGACTCATTTAACGAAAATAATAAGGAGATACCTGGTTGATCTATCCGTACTTTTAAACTATTACGTAGGCGAACAGGTCATGTCTAATGATTAGTTGCTCGGAAATTCTTGTGTAATTGATGAGAGAAAGAAAGAGTAAATATAAACTAACATCATCGCAGGACAATAAATAGATATTTTGATTTTTGAAAAATTTCCGACATCTGAAAACAGTGTTTGAAGATATTACCAACTAATGTCTTGTCAATAGGCTTTCTATCTTTTTTTCATTACAAAGCTTCAGCTGTGAATCAATGCATCTCTATTCTTGATATCAAATTCACTGAATTTCTGACAAAATAAATCTATTTATTTTGTTGACGAAGTCAAAAATAGAAATATTCTTACGAGATTCTGAGGAGGTGTTAATTTAGGTTGTTGTAACTCATTTGATTGATCTGATTGTTGATCATCATCATTCGTTTCTTCGTCGTCTTCATCTTCTTCTTCGTCTTCTTCCTCTTCTTCAACAACATCATCAGATTGGTGAAATTGATTAATCAATTCGACAACAGATTCTGCCGCTTTGTTTCGTGTTTCACTATCATCAGATTGATATTGTTGTTCAAGAGTATAGAAATAGCGAACTAAATTATAAAATTTCAAAAAACAATTGAAATAAAATTTTTTTCTTTACGTAAATCATTTGCAGGGCCAATACTTGCATTATCAGATTTTCTAGAAAATTTAAAATAAATTATATTATTTAATTAATGAAAATAATTATCATACGATTTACGACGGATAGCTTCTATGTTTTCATTTGTTTTTGCTTCATTTTCTTCGAAATTTTTAACAATATTTTCAATACGTCTCTATTCCAAAAACATAAAAAAAATATTCCAATAACAAAAAAAATAATAATAATCTTACATAATGTATTAATTTATTTTCATAAATTTCATCCATTTATCTAGAATAAACATGTTTTCTTTTTTTTTTTGTATAAAACAACTATCACATATCTTAGCAAAGTAAAATCAATGAAAAAAAAAATATGAATTTAATGAAAAATTATAGTTCATTTGTAGCTTTTGATTGATCAGTTTTCGAATTTGATTGTTGTTGTTGTTCAGAAAGACGAAATATTGCATGATTATCAAGAATTTCAACACCGGTTCAATCTTTTATAAATGAATTAAAACACATTGCACGTACTAAAACATCAATAGGTGTTGTTATCCATTCTGGTGCTATACGTTGAACTGTATAACTAAGTATTGTTCGTGTTAAACTTTCTAATGGTCTACTTTCAACACGATCAACCATTAAAACTCTAAATGAAATATTTTATTTCAAATATATAAAAATTAAAAATAAAAATTTACGCTGGTCGATAAATTGATAAACGTTCAAATGACATTTTAGTTAAAGCTGCTTCTGCTTGACCCTTAAGAAAATATGATTAAAATTATTTTTTATTCAAAAAAAATTGATCAGAAAACTTTCTGAACTGATTAAATATTCTCCACTCAAGACTATATACATGATGTATATGCTCAGATTATTAATACATTTTACAACAAAATGCCATAGTTCACCTAAGAAACTTTGTACAGAGATGAAATTCAACAAGAGGAATTTATAATGAAAAACACAAATCTTGTCGTATCTTGACTAAGAAAAAATTTTCTAACCATTACTCTACTCTACCTTGATAGATATTTTTTACATTGCTTATATACTCTAGTAGTAGATTTGATGTGCTCTATTTTAGGATAGAAACAAATCAAAACTTTGACAATAAACTATTCTTACTAAGATGATTACTTCCTATGCAAAATTTCGAGTTGAACTTCAAAAAAACCAATTTTACAAGCACAACATTCCGATTCAAAAAATGATTAATCAGTTCAGAAAGTTTTCTCATAAACATA
>CAJNOP010003342.1:0-13358 GCA_905250075.1 Rotaria sp. Silwood1 | reverse complement strand
GAACATGAAATTCTTCCAATAACAGATGGCTATCGTTTATCATTAGTTTATAATATTGTCGTCAATAAAAAAAAATCACATTTATGTGCAAAAATACCATCTCCTCCTTTAAATGAAAAATATGTTCAAAATGTTTGTCAAGCTTTAATAAAATGGTCTAAAACTATGAATAGTCCAACAAAATTAATTATTCCTTTAAAACATAAATATGTAAGTAGTTTATCATTCTCTTGATGTTGAGTTTTGTTTTTTTTTAAATAAAATTTCAACATATTTTAGACAAAAGCAAATATGTCGCCAAATTTATTAAAAAGTAAAGATCACACAATTGCTAGTTTATTGAAACATTCAATAGCAGAATTAACCCTTTCGTTACTGAAATTTTCTTTCGTTCTGTACCAACTCGAAAAAAATCTCCATTTCGCTCTCTCTTGCGTTCTGCTCTCGATAATCAGCTGGACACGAGTTATATATTCATTCGTTCAGTGCGAAAAAAAAATTTTCGAAAAGAAGAATACACTCGTTCATGTGCACACACAGATGATTTGTATCATGTAGGAAGATATCAGAACGCAAAATTTTTTCTTTCCGTTCTCCATGTCATCTACGAGATGACATGCCGTAACGAAAGGGTTAAACAAAAATGATTCAAATCAAAAGTATTTATTATATTGTGGAATGTTGTATTATAAAATTCCAAAAAATGAAGAAGCTTATAACTCAAATGATCCACTAGAGAGAACAATTGGAGACACAGATGTTGAAAATTTAAAACCTCTATATGAAATAAATGACAATTATTTTCAAAAAATATGTGAAATATTTCATATGCCTAGAACATCTGTTATCTCAGTTGATGAAACAGATTTTATAAATAAAGAACCAGAATGGAAATCATTAGAACCATTCAAAATCGTCGAAGAAGAAACAGGTAAATTTTTGATATTTAACAACAATGCTCTTGAAAATTCTAAATAATTCAAATAACCTTAAAACATTGTAGAATAATTGTGCGCTTTGTGTTAGCAATGCTATCTATTTAATTTACAATACAGTAGATTGTCGATCTTTTGAATAATTTGTTTTGAAAATGCGCTACAAACTAATATAATACAAAAATCAGATGATATCTTAGTGATTGAGACTCGAGAGAATATGCAAAATTTAAAAGATAAACATCTGTTCCATCGTCTAACTTTGTCTGTTGAAAAAAAATGATGGAACCATTATTTGTGCTGAAATTTGAAATATGTTATAAAATTCTGTAATCTTCAGAAGCTCAATGGAAATATTTCCGAAAGTATTTTTTTTAAAGAAAAAATGCTAAGAACATTTTTCAACTCAGTAACATATAAATCCTACAATTAACATATTTTAGATCTAGCTTCGTTTACAAAAAGAACTTTCTAAAAGTGTATGTCTAAATATCATTAGGTACTGGTACAAAGCCTTTCCATTCTAAATGATTACACTAGTGATGAAAGTAGAGAGTCTACTATTTTCTATTTCTTTGTGTCATATGCTTCACTTTTACCATCAGTTATGACGAGTACAGACAATCAGTTCAATGATTTAAATTTTGCACCAACGGAAAATTCTCTGTCAAATCGATCTAAAATAAGTTCCATGATACGAAGGAAAAATATCAACGATCAACTTTTTATTGACATTTACATATAAATTGGATAAGCACGTCTAATTGATATCCATTATACAGTACCGTATTCGTACAGTATACATCATCATAGTGATGATTAGAAAAGAGACGCTCTCACCGACAAATGACTTCTTTTACTGTTTGGCTGATTTCAAGTTTATGACAAATTTGAAATACTCATATTTATATGTGTTAAATACAGATAAATAATGAGATGGAAAAGTAATTATGGTTTACTGCAAGAGAACTGTTTCAGTTGAATTTTTGAAATCAATACAATAAAAACTAATACAATCATAATTCTATATTTATTTTAACCAATTAGAATTTTCGAATCACGAGTTACTTTTAAGTACATACATCCCTTAAAAGATAAGTACAAACATATTGTTTGAAAAAATCGACTTTTCAATAAATCTCAAATAATTAATATGAAAATAGCTTCTGCTAACAAATGATAAATTCGATTCATAACCGATTAAATGACAATGTTGTATCCAATCAATGCATAATTTTGTCTATCAAAATTCACTATTATTTTTATTGTTTACTTTAGGTAATGAAGGCACCATAGAGAAATATTGGTATCGTATGGGTATTTTATTATTAATTCCATATAATTGGAAATGGTGTTTACTCAACGATGATTTCATACTAGATGGATTTTATAAAATGTGTCAAGCTGTAAAAAATGATGAAAATCAAATAAAACTAAAACAAGCATGTATTGAATTAGTTAATTATATTTTATATCGTATGAACAGACGAAGATATGAATATCTTGAAAATTTTGATTCAAGAGAATTGCTTAATTCCCTATTATTGCTATATAATTTAAAACTCGATGATAATCAATCTGTTTTAAATGCTCTTATTTCAACAATTAAAAATCATTCATTTACTCAAGGTCTATTTTGGTACGAGAGTATGCACAATATAATATACAACGTTGGTAATGTAATTGGTTGGCATCAAATTGGAATTTATATCTATGATGCATTTAAAATATCTTTAAAAAGAAACACTATTGCACAATCTGTGAAATTTTTAATCTCTTTTATTTCAAGTATGTTAATCGTTTTAATTTACTTAGGAACATAGAAATTGTTGTACGTAAAATTTCTATTTAATTTATTTTGTTTGTATTTGTGCTAAAAGATATGTAACGAATGGTGCAGAAGAAATTGTCGGCTTTTAATAAACTAATTATTTTCTAAAGTTAAACTGAATGAGAAAATTTCGTTTTGATGTCAAAAGAGAGAGAACTTTATTGATATGTTCTTTGAAAAATGGGCATTTGGTCTTCTCTTGTAATATTGTAAGTACGAGATACCACAAAAACATAGTTTGCTAAGCAATTTACGAGAATAAGGTATTATTAAATGGTTTTCCATACAGAGACGTATCTGCTTTTAAGCTCCAACACGAAATCTACGAATGAAATTTCGTCATACGAAAAATGCCTGATGGTTCAGTTTTAATTCTTTTTTATGTCAGACAAAAGATCTTAGTCTCATTAGTAGTTTTAAAAAAAAGGAGTTCATCCTTTATATTTTGTAGAACTTGAAAATCTGCATTCGTTGATATCAAAAGATTTGTTCTTGTAAAACCAATAGATAACAAAAATATGTATCATTCGAATACCTTTGATACTACATGAGGAGGACAAATGTCCATTTTGCAAAGGATATATCAATAAAATTTTCTACTTTTTCACATAAGAACGAAACTTTATCATCTAGTCTAACTTTAGAAAACAGTCTACTAAAAAAAGTCGGTAATTTCTTCTACGCCATCCGTTAATTAGATCGAGTTATTTTACTGGTTTTTCTAGCTCAAATTGACCATTTCTTTTTATGATAGAAAAAATGACATTAATCTCGGACTATACACATCTTTTGTATCCGAATTTTCTCAAAAGACTACATCTTAAGAAGTAAAATTTATGAAGATTTGAAATTTTCGTCTTCATTGATGTGAACATTCCAAATGTAGTTGAACTTAGAATTTTGTCTGAATAAAGTCTCGTAGACAATTGATTTATGTAAATTATGTGAGAATGACACTTGACAAGGTTCTCATAATAAAAAGAGAATAAAATATTCAAAGGACAGAAACTGATTTTTTTCTTATCATATATTATTAATATGAACATAAAAGATCAAAATGATTCTAATGAGATAGATATTAATACTTTAAAACTCAATGTCTCTTCCAAGGAACATTGAAAAAATCTCAATAAAACTTTATATATAAGATTGAGTGTTTTCTTTAAGACTAGTGGCATATCCAAGATTTTTTCGCATGCTGGATTTCATCTTTAGAGCATAGGATCCAGGTGAAACTTATAGAGATATGATATTGAACTGAAATGATGAGTTTTTATCGAAAGATTTTTGCAGTAGGAGTTTGCAAAAAATATTAGCATTTTCCTGAGCCCCATCAAGGTTTTTCTTTTACTATTTGTCGTATTCTTTTTTTTAGAATATAGTAGTAAGCTACATCAAAATTCATCGATAGATTTCAAATTTTATGTAAAAATCTGCATCCGTTCAAGAGTTATAACGTTTTGAATTTTTGTTGCATACTGCGAATATTTTAGCGAACCTTCAAAACGTTATAACTCTTGAACGGATGCAGATTTTTACATGAAATTTGAAATCCATCGATGAATTTTGATGTAGTTTACTACTAAATTCTAAAAAAAAGAATACGACAAATAGTAAAACAAAAATCTTGATGGGGATCAGGAAAATGCTAATTTTTTTCGCAAACTCCTATTGCAAAAATCTTTCAATAAAAACTCATCATTTCAGTTCAATATCATATCTCTATAAGTTTCACCTGGATCCTATGCTCTAAATATGAAATCCAGCATGCGAAAAAATCCTGGATACGCCACTATTTAGGACTAAGATGATAACCTGAATAGAAAAAGATCAATCTTGAGTGAAATAATAGACTTTTTAAGACACAGAATTTTTTGTATCTTAAAACTTTTACACACTTTTTGAGTGACATTGCATGGCACAGTATAAGATTATCGAATGAGATCATCTCTAAATTTTTTAATCTATTTGTTAATGCATTATTATATCATGAAGAAAATATTCCTTTCAAGGGACATTGAGTTTGAACAAGCCTTGTATTAGAATAGGTAGTGTATAGTATTGATTTAATTCGTTGTTTTGAATAATAATAAACAAAGAAAAACTCTTTTTTACATAAACTGAAAATAGTGAAAAATTTTAGACCGTTACAATCGAACGTAATTTCCAAGAGACATTCTATATTTCCATAAGAGAAAGTAAATTTTGTCTTTTTACTACAATATAATTATACTGATGAATCTGAAGCTCAGTTCCGATGGCTTTTTTATTCAAATTGTCACGGAAACTTCCTTGGGCTTTTTAAGGATTAACTTCAAATGAATTAAATATCAGAGAAAAATGTATCTATGACCTTTAAAATGTTTCATTGAGTATATTATGCTTTTTTGAATCTTTTAGTTAATAAAACAACCACAATTTCAAGTCATACAATGATCAATCAACTTTTAAAACATGCTTTTGGTTTAAAATATAAAAGAAAACCATTGAAATTAATTGATTATTGTTCTCTATTACATTTATTGAGTGTATATGAGAAAGAGTATTTGTCATCATTACAGATAATTTCTACAACTATTGAAAAAGCTCTTCGGTCTGAAATGATTAGATCTTCAGATAAAATTTTTATCGAAAACTTTTTAGAATCAATATTAGTATCGTATTTAATCAAAATTTGGAACGATAGTTCTTCATCGACAAATCATTCAACGTAAGTTACTTTTACAACAAAACAACAGATAAAAATTTAATAAAAGAAGAAATCCTGATAGTTATGTTTGTTTTTTTCACTATGTCAAATAAAACGAGATACTTGCTTTATCTAAAGATGTTAGAATAGTGTCAAAAAGAAACGAATATGATCATTTCACCTAGTTTTCTTAACAATAAGAATTATATTGAAATTTATGTCCATATGAAAAGAAAATATTTATCAATTAGGAATCATTTTAAAACTTGTGTCAGAGATGAAACCGGTCTGGATTTTTCAAGACTACTCAAACAAGCAAAATTTCTGAAAAAAACACGTTTTTTGTAACTTTCTGAACGTCAAAACAGTAAAAACTCTAATTTTTGAGAGTAAAAACGCAATATTGATTAATCTCTAGAATAATAAAACGTTTAAACATTCAAAAGCTTGAATTTTAGCCGTTTCGTCACGGAGAAAGTTACAAAAAAATACGTCTTTTAGTGAGCGCTAAGCACTGACAATCGTAGTTCCCGTTTGAACATGTTTTTTTCAGAATTCTTATCTGCTTGAGTGTGGTATCGTTTTCATCTCTGATTTGTCTTATACACTCATCTGATACAGAATTCATTGTTATATAGAACTAAAAATTTTATTTTTCAAACAAGTCTTTGTTATATGTGTACCATTTTAAATTTGTGACAAATACCGAAATAAAAGTATCAAATAAGACTTTGTCTAATCATTTCATATATGTGTCATAAAGTTTTTTCGTCGAATTATGCATATTTTAACGTACATGTCGGAGTAGAAATTAAAATTCTACTAGGAAAAATTGTGATAGCGTATAATTTTGATTATTGATATGAGTGACTTAATATGTAAAAAAGAAATGTTTGTACACTCAAATTGAATGTCTTATTATAATATCAAAGAAAAAATTTCGAATAGCATAAAAATAGAACTGTTTTCTTCTGAACTCGACAGACACATTGAATGTTTGGATCAAAAATATCGTTCGAAATTTCATTTTAAGTCCTGATTTGGAGAAGTATGAGTTCAGTTCAGTGGAAAGCTTTTGCATTTGCTGAAATAAAATTAAATCAAATGTAGTACTTTCTGCTAAACTTCTCACACAAGGAAGATTGCTGTTTTTTTTCCGAAAAACATCGACTTTCTACCAAATTTTTAGACCTCCCTTCTACTTCCAAAAGCAATGGGGAACTCTGAACCCTTTGCTCAGTCGAAGAACAACCAGTAGAGGGTACGAGAAAAAGCGTTTTGTGCACAGTGATAAAAAGATTTTGCCATGTTGGAACTCTTTCACTTAGAAAATTTCTGAATATGCGCCTCAATCAGTTTATACTAGTGCTGAAAGATTGCTATGGCAAATCTTCTTTTAAATTTTTCATTATAGATGATCTTCATTCTATCATGTATAATTCTCTAGTAGATTTTAAAACTACATCTTTCTACTCCGACATATATGTGAAAAATTTCTCAATAAAACACAATGTCGAAATAGCCCGAACAGACATACGATATTGATGACACTGATCATTGCAGATTGTTAATATTGTTTGTTTTTGTATTGTTTAGAAGTCCATTGTCGTCAACATGGTTTATTTCTTTATATGAATTGTGTTTAACTATGTTAAATCGTGAAATAACAAAAGAAACCAGTCAAAAACATAAAGAATATTTTAGGTTAAGACAGCAATTACTTGACATGAAAGTTTCAATCGTACAAGATCAAGCAATGTTAACAACACAAACTACTTACACTGATAAACTGGATGAAAATTCAGTTAAAAGAATAAAAACACATTGATCAGTTTGTTTTCTTCTTACATTGAAGCAACATCTGGAATACTATAGAAGATATCATCATAATACTTTGTATAAGCTATTTTGTTTTGAACAAAATAAACTTTTTGATCATTGATACATGATATATGTTCAAAGAAGAAAAGACTTCGTTTTGAGAAATAACTGGATTCAATTAAAAAAATCAGATACAATTAAGTAGACAGCACTTAATCGGAGATTCGAACCATCACAAACTCAAAATAACGGGTGGTCAGAAAATGTTGACTGTTTTTCACACATTTAAATGCAAGGAGAAGTAGTGAACTAGAATCGAAATTTTCCTATGACTTTAGGCTATTGAGCTAGAAGTATATCTTTAAAAGACTGAAAAATTTTCTTTGGATGACAAAAACGTAAATGAAATTTTGGTTGAGGTGTTCTATAAAATTTTATTTTATATACTGAAAGATACAGAAATTAATTTTGTACAAAACGATATCTTTGAATTACCTTTTAGAAGCAACAGAGATTTTCCAAAAAAAAATCATAATTTTTTCGACTGTCGAATTTTCAGGCAAAATGATTCTCCATCATGTCTCCTATTTTTAAGCAGATACGCCATTCTTGCACCATCTTGTAGAGGAAACACTACACTACTATACAGGGTCGGAAAGAATATTATTCAAGGGGAGTAACGATATAATCCCGAATAGGAGGTATGATGCATTTTATACCAAATGAAAGCCCGTGAAAAACGGGGTTTAGTGATGCTAAATACGAAGGCTTTGGAAAACTTTCACATGTCAAACTCTGAAAAGTTCCGATTTTTCATCCATGAAAGTCATGAGAAAACTAGTTTATCATATAGTATTCGAATTAAAGGCATTAGAAAATAGTTTCTTTTTTTATTCTTTAATGAATATAATCAATAATCTGTGTGACGACCATTAGCATTTTTTACAGCACGAAATCGAGATGGATATGAGCATAGAAGAGTTTCAAATAGTTCAGTATCTTCTTCCATGCTTGCTAAAACATTTGCGACGTGCATTTTGAGCGTTTCTTCAAGATATCGATTATGTCCACTTTCCGATGACATTTTTTTTTTCAACTTCATCTTTGATTATTGATCCGATGTGTTCTGCCACATTGAGATCAGGTGAATTTCCTGGCCAGATATCATTACCCCAAAATTTGACATCGTTGTCTTGGAGCAAATGTTGAGTTTTATTTGCTCGCATACACGGTGCTTTATCGTGAACAAATATAACTTCATCATGATCAATAACATTTTCTTCATTTTTTAAGAAAGGAATTACATTTTCAATCAAAACAATATCGCGAAAATATTGACCTGTCCAAGATTCCCCTTTATCTTTGATAATCCATAGTAATCTTTTGCAAGTAAACATTATAAAAACTCCAACACATAATTGGTTTTTTACCATTTCACGATATCTTTCATCTTCAGTAACGTCTTCAATACTTTTCGCCCAGATCCTATCATTCTGATAATTTGGTCGACGGACAGTCCAAATATAAAATTCATCAGATGGTGCCAGATGAAGAAAATCTTCTACAGTCCAATCTTTTAACCAGTCACAGAGCCATAATCGATCTGATATATGAGTTTCAGATTTTAACGGTTTTGGAATAACATGAAACGGTTTTAATCCTTCTCTGTGACGGTAATTATTAATTGTTCTTCCGGTGGCATATTCTTTTTGCTTTTCTGCAATCTCCTTTGCCACAACAGGACCGCTTTTTCTTTGTTGACCACTTGCTTGACGAATAATTTCTCGACTAGCTTCTGATAATTTAGGTTTAGCACCAACATTTGAATAATCAGCAAAGCATTGGTCATATGATTTTTCCCACCACTCCGAGACAAATCGAGTTATGCGATGAATTTTGTCCGCAATCCATTGTCTATTTATAAATGTTGCACCAGCATCGCGAGCTTCACGAAAAGCGATGCACTTGATCCTGTCAATCATTCTCTGTTGTTCAGTATCATAAGCACCAGCCATTTGAAATAACAAAAGTGTGATGATTTAACGAGACGATGAATTTTATTATGATACATATCGATAAGAAAATTATCTTTTATATCCCACGATGTATCTCCAAAATTTCTCTCCACTATGACTTTCGTGCAGAACGAAAAGAAAAAAATCTTTGATAGAACAACTAAAATTACAAGTAGTAAACAAAAGAACGCAAGAGAATCATCTTGTTTTCTGAATTATAGTTGTGTTTTCTAATCGTTACCATAACCTTCTGTGATTTTTTTTCTTTAAAACTCTTCATTTTCAATATCTTGAAACTCATTAAAAATGAGTTATAATAATTTTTTTTCAACAAAACGCAGTCTTTTTATGGGTTTGATGTATGAAAGTTTTCCAAAGCCTTTGTATTTAGCATCACTAAACCCCGTTTTTCACGGGCTTTCATTTGGTATAAAATTCATCATACCTCCTATTCGGGATTATATCGTTACCCCCCTTGAATAATATTCTTTCCGACCCTGTACTATGCATTTTATGAGTTTCTTTAATGTCTTGAGGAAGTGTGGTCAGTCTCATAAAAGTAAGATTTTACCTATTTAGAGGAAATTTTCGGGTCTTTTAAAGATTTACTTTTAGTTTAATATAGAAAAATTCTGATTTAGGGATGTTGACTTAGAATTAGTGTTGGGAAAATTCTAATACTTTAGTATGAACATTAAAAAATTTAATTTTATGCTTTGAGCCTTTGTTTTTCATTATCATGATTATTGTTTTGTAAATGTTTCCTTAGTATGTGCTACTCCTAAGCATTTCCACAATTATAGGGCACAAAACATTCATTTCATCATGGACGATTTGATTTTGCAAAAATACTTCCAGCTATAAAAGAGAAATAAATCAAGTCATGATTCGATCATTGGTACACAATGCACATCGGTATCTTTCATCAATTAGATTTTCAAACAGTTTATACACTTCCTGAAGCAGTCTTTTTCCTGATACAGTTTTTGTTTTTTGTGATAGAATTTGGTTAACATAAATTTATATGTTTTGTGGAATAGATATTTTTCTACATCAATTGACTTTGAGTTATTAATTCAATAACATTTACTATGTCTGATTGTCCATCAAACTCATCATCTTGAATATTCTTATCAGATTTGCATCTATCTGTTGATGATGGAACTATTAAATTTTTTAATCAATCAATTTGTTTTAAAACCAATATAAACATGCCAGAATACAGATCCCATGTCAGTCTTTAAGATGCGAGGACTATTCAAGCCACCAATTATTATAGAAACGGTGAAAGAATGAAGTTAAGAGTATTAATAAAACACTTAGACCTTACTTATTTTCTCACAAATCATGAAGAATATTGTCATCGGACTTAGCCTATTAAACACAAGAAGTTTGTATTGTTAGAACTAGAATATGAAATATTTGTGATATTTCTTCTATATATCGATGTAAAAAAAAATTAAGATAAGAATTCAGAAGCAAAGTGATTGGAAAATGATTAAAAATCAATTCTAATCATAGGTTTGTAAGCATTTTTTATCGATTCTTACTCGATTTCAATCAAATTTGATCAAAACAAATCGATATTCTATTCATAATTAAGATTAATGTCGATTATAATCGATTAAATCTCAATAGGATAATTATATTTCCTTGATTTTTTCATAACAAGAATTGAAAAAAATCTGCAGCCAATTTTCATGAATTTGTATCGTTTAAAATCAAATTTGTAACTTTCAATCAATTAAAATCGAATTTAATCTTGATAATCAATAGAATTTTTGGTGTGGATGTGGATGTGGATGTGGGTGGGTGTGGGGTGTGGGTGGGTGTGGGTGTGGGGTGTGGGTGTGGGTGTGAGTGTGGATGTGGGTGTGCGGGTGTGGGTGTGAGTGTGGGTGTGGGTGTGAGTGTGGGTGTGGGTGTGTTTGTGGGTTTTCATCTGCTCTGCACTACACCCACACTCACATCCACACCCCAGCAAGGGGACGGGGAGGTTGGTGCAAGGGTGTGGATGTCATTTCAAGTACATCACATCCCACTCCCTTATCCGCACCGACATCCACCCCAAACGGGCTGTCATCAATACATTCTGTGCACTTTCGTCAATTTCAATGTAGCATTGCTATTTATCAGAGACATTTTCATAAATTACATTCGTATATAATGTTCGATCTATCTCATTACCGTCAATTTAATTTTTTTCTTTGAATAATTCAAGGTAAAATTGTTGTTTAATAACTAAGATGCAAAACAAATATTGTCAATGCATAATTAAATGAATTTTAAAGTAGAAAATTTGACTGATGTTTTTATTTTTTTCAAATATTTCAGATAATCATTATTTGACAAATGATTGTCACAAATTGTCTTGTATCATTACGATCCGAAAGCATTTATCTCCGAATATTTTCACTATAATCAAAAAATAATCAAGTGTCACATTCATAATTATATTTTATAGTAAAACAACTCGAAAACCTAGACAAAAACAAAAAGCTTGTTAGCGCAGCTCCAATGGGGCTGAAATGTGGAACTCACATATCTTCTTTGATTTCATTATACCGGTCACAAAATATCCAATATTTAAATTCTCCAAAAGATAATAGTTCTTTTCTAAAGATAATCGATTATTAGAAAATGCTGTCTTTTTTATCTCTATATTTCGAACAGAAATTCTTTCTTTTTTTGGCGAAGTTGCTATGGTCTGTAATGGTGATGTCTGCGATAGGAGGGAGGAGAGGAGAGCCGCAAAAAACTTGACCTTAAAACTTACACTCACTATTTTCTTCGAAAATATATGTGAGTTCCACAAAACAGTAATCACATTTCAAAATGTTATTTATCATTTTCATGTTCAAGTTTATGACGAGATTGTCATTGACTTATTCTTGATCAATGTTCTTTTTTCTTTTAATTTCTTGTATTTTATTCTTGCCTTTTTATTTTCTTTCTTATTTTTGGATCGTTTGACATCATAGTTGTTTTAGTATTTGTTTTCAGTTGGAACATTTTTTTAACTAACATATGATCCGATGATATTCTCGCGTTAGTGCAAACATTTGTCTGTACTGTTTATATTCTTACTCTTCCCCAATAATTAATCGAAGTTGGCAAGACTCTCACCAAACAGTTGTCGAAAGTCTTATTGTCGAAGAGCAGAAACCCTGATTTGATGGCAAAACCAATTTGAATATGAAGACAAATTATTAGTGAATGAATATTAAATATAACTTTGTTCAATCGTGACTTATGATTGATCAGATACTTTTTTAATTTATTTTCATGTGCAAATATCTTTTTTTCCAGAAAGTATCAGGTTGATATTGAATTTTTTGAAATGTAAATTAATCGAATGTATTTGTGATAAACATCTCGTTAGAAATCGACAATATTGCAAGAAAACATCTTTAATTGAAATTATTCATAGGAAAAAACTAACAAATATGATTTGATTAGATTAGAACAAACTCGATGTTAATCAGAAGAATTTCTTTTATGAATCATTAATAAACATGATATGAGAATTTGATAAATATAAACATAAGTGATCTATGAAGTTTATTGAAATTTTTATCAAGGAAATATAAAAATAGTGAGTGAAACTTTTCAAATTAATATCAAATATTAAAAGAGTTAAAGAGATAAGAATTAAAAGTGAGAAGTGAAATATGAAATCATAATCATTAATAACAAATTAATGACGAAAACAAATTTAAATATTTTAAATAAATGAATATAACTATTATAGTTAACATATGACAAAATACAAGTTTAATCAAATCCTTTTTTTCTTAATCAATAATTAACTCTTTTAAATCCTATACACAATAATTAAATATGATTACTTGTTATTTATATTAATAAATACGTATGCAAAAGATTATTTTCTCCATAAAAATTTATTAAAAACAGATTCATAAACGACTTAACTAGATCATTTAAATCAAGAAAAATCAATGAACAAGGATAAGAATTCAATAATAGATGTTAGATGATGGATTTTCTTACACATTATATTCTACTTACTTTCTTTCGTTTATAATTGAGAAAAACATGCAAACAGA